>JAANDG010000395.1:0-139307 GCA_036852015.1 Pelodera strongyloides | reverse complement strand
AAGAGACCTAGAATACCCTAGGGGTACAACAAGGCAAGAGGGCGATTACGGATACGGATACCGGATACCAAAGAATTAAGAAAACTAGCAAGAGGTTCAAGCAAGAGTTTAAGAAAACAATCGAACAAGGGTGCGCCATAGGCAACTAGTCTACGAAGATAAGCAACAAAATAAAACGATAGCAAAAGTTGATAGTAATATATAGATGAATATATCAGAATAAAGAGTTCAAAAGGTACGCCAAGTCCACGCCGCATGCGAGCAGGGGCCAACAAGGGATCACGCATACACGCGCCCGATCAAAACAAACAATGTCAGAGCGGGAGACAGGGGAACAACAAACAAACATACAAACAAACAGTCGCTAAAAAGAATCGAACAGCGTGGCGGGGGTCGACTCGGGAGGGCAAAGCACGGAAAGGGGTAGGGGAATGCCGTGTCATATTGAGAAGGAATACACTGCAATAAAGTCACAGATTATAAACTATCAAAAATGTGCCAGATAATTCAAGCAGAATTAGCCCACGAAAACCAAATTATCACAATACCCAATAAGTTAAACTAGTCATATGCCGTTTCTTCTTCGCTAATTGACATGCAGTCTACTGTATGCCTATCCCCTATAGCCCTTAGGGGTTTCTTACGGTGGCCTTCCAATTGATGGACAGAGAGAGCTACACCGCTTCCGCTTCTATACACTGGCACGCGTCAAACATTTCCAAACCAATTCGCCTGTCGAAAAGTCAACTCAACCTTCCCCCAACTTTGCACTTTGCACCTACACAAAAAAGTTAGTTTGCGATTGCAACATCAAACAAAATCACTGTTTGAATAAAGAAAGTGTGAATTTACCTAGGAATTTATTTACTCGAGTAGAGGCCCAGACGCAGGCAGGCGGAGAAAGCAAGAGACATGCGAATTGCGAATATACAAAGTGGAACAGAGAGAAGTAGACATGCAAACAAAACGAGATGCCAAGTTCAGTATATCATGTCAAATGCCAATCTTGACTAACCCCGCGCCATGCCCAAACATCACGCGTTCCCTAAATATCTACAAGTACCCGCTCTATGGGTAATGTTTGCCCAGCAACCAATCTGTCATCGGCATCTTTTTGTCACCCGGGCACGCGCGAAATGTACCTGGCAAACATGCTGGCGGATCCAAGAAGAAGAAGAAGAATGACAAGCGCCCGGTGAACCGGTAGAGGAACCCATAGCCGGGCACCCCGGGTATAAAGGCACCGCAAGGCCGGAGGGTAGGCCACAGAGTCGCAGTCTCAACCACGACAACGACAACAATCATGCGGTGCCTGCTATTCCTTTCTGCAGCGGCTCTAATTGCCACGGTACGCAAGGAAACTATTAAACCTTATTTTTTTATTAATATTCCAAAAGCTCATTTTTTGCCAATTACTGTCGGTTATTCTCGCTCATACTCTCAGTATCGCGTACTGCGTTTTAAATAAAAATTCAATAAATGACCTGTTACAATTTACTTCTTAATTTCTCTCCAAATTTGTTAACCTTTTGGAATCTATAAAAGCAATTGCCAGAGTATTTCAAGCTAAGCCGTCAAGGTCAAGGAACATTAATATGTTGGTTTGGTGTTCATTTATTAGTGCAAGTTATATAAACACGCATACATTTTTAGGGAAGTGTGATCCGCGAGCGTCGTGATGCCTGCTCCTGCGCCGCACAGTCGCAGCCCCAGTGCTCCTGCCAGCCGTCTGCGTCTCCTTCTAACGTCGCCTGTTCGTGCATTGTGCTGCAGCTGCAGCCCGTTGCCGCCACACCTGCTGCTGCCCCCGCAGATGACTGCCAATGTCAACCGCAACAGCAACAATACACTCAGCAACAATGCCAGCCCGCTTGCCAGCAGACTTGTACTCAACAGAGCCCAAGCACAAACAATGCCCAGTGGAGCAACAACTGTATGAACGTGTGTCAGAACTCTTGCCAGCAGTATCAGCCGCAGCAGCAGCAGCAACCACAGTACGATCAACCTGCCCCTACTGTGCCTACCACAACCATGGCACCGATCACAACAACTGCACCTCAAATTCTCCGCGACCCATCTTGCCAGCCTATGTGCCAGCAACAATGTCAGTCCAGCTGCATCGCCCAAAATCAGCCTGCGTACCAGTGTCAGCCCGCTTGCCAGCAACAGTGCTCCAATGTCTGCCAGTCCGATGCACCCATGCAACAACAGCCACAGCAGCAGCAACAACAGCCACAGCAGCAGCAACAACAGCCACAGCAGCAGCAACAACAGCCACAGCAGCAGCAGCCACAGCAGCAACAACAACAGGCTCCCAGCCAGGAGATGCAGACGATCACCGTTCAGATTCCAATTCAGATCAGTGCTGCCTCCTACTCAGATGCCTCATGCCAGCCACAGTGTACTAATCAGTGCACTCAATCATGCGAAGCTCAAGCGCCTCCAGTCACACAGTCTCCACAATACGCCCAGTCTCAGTGCCAGCCACAGTGCGTCCAGCAGTGCCAGATTGCGTGCGAACCTGTGGTTACAACACAGGCACCCACCCCTGCCCCATACGTACCAACCAGCACTCAAGCTCCCCAGTACGATTGCGCTCCAGCCTGCCAGCCCGCCTGCTCGAACGCATGCGTTATGCAGCAGCCAGCACAGCAGTACCCACAACAGCAGCAACAACAACAGAACCCCCAGCAGCAGCCACAGCAGCAACAGCCACAGCAACAACAACAGACTTACCAATTCGTTATTCCGGTCCAACTCCAAATCCAACCGCAGCAGGCTCAACCCCAACAATACCCGCAGCAGCAGATGCCGCAGCAGCAGCAACAGGACCACGGATGCATGCCCCAGTGCCAGGACTCGTGCCAGGATGCATGCGTTGCGCAGCAGAACCCCGTGAACGAGTGCCATAACGTGTGCTCCGACCAGTGCTCCAACAACTGCCAAAACATGCAGCAGTCGAGTGTTCAGGTGAGTAGAATCAAATGAATACAGTTGAGATCCTTTATAATTCCCAGCAAACAAAACTAAAATCAATAGCAGCAACTGAGCTCATTCAAAACCCAATTCAGGTGTACGACAACCAGGCAGCATGCCAACCTGCTTGCCAGCAGCAATGCCAGGCCAACTGCCAGCAGCAGTCTCCCGGAGGAGCCCAGTGCGAGCAGCAGTGTGACAACACTTGCTCCAATGCTTGCGTACCGCTCGCCGACTCGCAACACCAACAGTCGGCCGAACCGACCAGCCAGTCCAACGTGCCCGTCATTCAGATCGTTCTTCAAGTAAGCTTCAAGCTTCCTAATGATTACGTTGTGTTGCAGTTCTAGTCGTAAACAACTGTAAATATAAACTATAAACTACACACGCCTAGAAAATATACCGGAATAATAATATTAACATACATAAGTGTTGAAGTTACTAAAATTACACTTTGACCGAGTACAACACAAATGTCACATTTTAGTGACATTAGTCCACAACACATCTTCTCCCTCTATGTAGCGAGTGCCAAAGATAAGAACACCAAATCCGATCGATTAGATTAAGGTACTAGCAACAATATATCAAATACCCCTTTCAGCAATCCGTTGCCAACTCCGCTCAGTGCGAGCCCGTGTGCCAGTCTTCGTGCACTGCTCAATGCTCCGCGCAGACCAACTCCAACCAGGCCTGCGCCCCTGCGTGCTCCCAGTCTTGCTCAACGCAGTGCAGGAGGAAGTAGAAAGCCTCGTAGCACGCCAACGAACAGCGGGTACCAACCAATCAAACATAATTGTTGTACATATTTGAACAACGCACATTCTCGTGTCGCCCCTATAAAATGCTGCGAATCTCATAGCGAAAAATAAACGAATTGCATTATTCTGTGTTACTTTTTCACGTCAATCCATAATGTTATCGCTGTCTATTTAAATCAACTACTCCACGGATGGAGCAAGACAATCAGATCCGTTTTAATGAACTTTACGTCATTGGCCTAACATTGGCCGAGGATTCCCATCCTCACAGTTCCCACCTCCTTGTCAGAACATCTGCCGTCACATAAAGTCAGAATTAAATTCACGACTTTCAAAAAGAGGCATCGGAACAAGAAATGATGAAAGGACACAAGGTACACTGGAAATCCAACTCTAGTCTAGAAGAGGTTGCAGAGGTAGAGAATACAATACCAATACAATATGCTCACTTTCTAGGACACATACAGTAAATCGAAGCAGGTGTGTTTATATTAATCGTATCTAGTAAACCAGAGGTGTGCATTAAGCTAAGCGTATCAAACAATCGAAGAAGTATTTTCAGAGAGGCCTTATGTTCACACTTCGGAAAAAAAAGTGTTGTGTAATTACTCATATTATCCAACAAGTCACGTAGAGTTGAATCAGCAAACTAACAAATAATAATGCTGATAAAAGAGTTTCATCGTCCGTCGTCATTGTTTTCAAGATGATTCTTTGTTTCCTTTGTGTTAACATCCCGCTCATAATCCGATAGCCTCCCTCTTATAAGTAACTTTTCTAGAGCCCTTGCTAACTTTAGCTTAAAACTGTCATATACTCTAGGTGCAAGAACAAAAATGTTAAATATTTTGGTGCTAAAGCATTCCACAAACGGTCGAAGCAAATGTGTAAACTTAGGTTCGCATTATATGGCGTCTAATACTGTAGGGGTAGATCAGATTATCTTATTATATAAAAGAGTAACTGTAGCCTAATTTGCATACCGATGTGCGTTACGAAATGCAAATTTTCGTGTTCGGGTATAAAAAGAGTTTCGCAGCTCAATATCGAAGTATGCATATGCAATTGTTTCCTATTATGTGAATTTCTTATGATACGTTTGAAGCTTTGTATATAAGTATGCCCATGCTACACCAATCAGATTTCCATGTAAGTCGCCTCAGGCGGCGTGAGCCGACTGGTGATGTATATTTAAAGTGTCAAGTGTGCAAAATATGAAAAAAAACAGCACGTGCATGGGACTCGGGCCCGTTCAAGTCCTATGTATGCATCTATGCTAGGTCTGTGGAACAAAATTAGTTGAATATTTTGGTGCTAAAACATTCCACAAACGCTCGGTGTAAATTTAAACGTTCGCCTTCTATGAGTTGTCTAATATGGCAGATCATGAAGATTTGATCGGGGTAATTTGAAAAGGAATGTGAACAACATTTGAGATGTTTTCTTTTATAAGCCAAGTATGTCCAAGTCAAATATACAATACTGATGCGCCTCGAAATCTACAATACTGATGCGCCTCGTACAACTGCAATTTAAATGGAGGCGAAAGAAACGGGGCCTTTTCTAGGATTTTGCATTTTAAGGACATCAAGTTATTCCAGACCATTTTCGAACAATGCCCATTTCCAAATGATGTTACCATGACTACTTCGAATTTCGCGTGTCCGATGAATACACCGAAATAAAAGAAATCGATGGTTTCCAATAAAATACCACATAGCTTCACGCACTACACTTTTATTGCAGAGTGCACATGATTAAGAAAAGGAAAATTAAATGTAACGAGCCCAACTATTCCCAAATTATCCTGACGTTTAACAATCGTGCATAAATACTCTAGTCTCAATGAACCCACTTTCTTTCTACAATCTTCATGGTTCATTGTTTGTGAACTAACGGCTGCCGAGGCAAAGTTTGTCCAAGAGCGGCCTAGAGCCTCTCGATGATCACTAATTAACAAAGTGAGACACAGAGAGGGACCAGAGGCGGACGCGCAAACCGGAATATCATAACCCCAGTCTGCCCGCCCTCAATACAGACTATAAATACTGATTGGGACCAGGAACACAGTACCAGTAAGATGAAGCTCACTGCTCTCGCAATCACATTTGCCCTGCTTGCCCATGCTCAGGTAACAATAATATTTTTGGTTCTTCACATTTTCGGCTTTTCCATCCATTTATCTACGCTTCTCTGCCATTGCATTTCCAATTTGTTATACTTGCCAAAACAACTTTAATTATTCATGACATAAAACAACAAAAACAGTCCCATATACCCACGGCATTTTAAAGCGAAATGACACCCAGTTTAGGTTTTTTTCACCAAAAATAGTTTAAATAATTTAATTAATGAAAATCACCATTAAAAATACCATAAATGGATAGGAACTGAAAAAATAGCAAAGCAAAAACATAACTGCTCGCATTTTGTATGGAAAAATTGTCCATTGCGCTAGCCTAATACATTTCACCCTACGCACCCAAAAATTAAATCTCCCGCTTAATAACCATTCCGAGATTTGTATTTTGGATTTACTCGTAGTGTTCATTTCAAATCTAGACACTAGTGCAAATCCATACGTCAAATTCCTAATGCAACCACACCAGCAAGTGGAACCCGTAGCCGAGTGGTAGCGCTCTCTCTTTTTGTGCGAGAGGTCCCGGGTTCGACCCCACAGGCGGCAAACAATTTTGCGTGAAATATTCCTTTCCGAGAACGAGAAAGGAGCTGTCAGTTCGCTTTAACGAATGAAGTCACCAATGCACTTCAATAGCTTCACATCTCTTATCATTGTCCACACAACATATGTTAGCCGATTCGTTTTGATGTTTTTATTGTATACCAAAATAGTATTCCAGTGATAATTTACGATTTAGCTCAAAACGAGTAAAGTGGGAGTAACGTGTACGAGATATGAACTAACCGCTTTTTTAGGGAAGCGCCCTGCGAGAGAGACGCCAGGCATGTGGATGCCAGCAGCAGCAGGCACAGCCACAATGCTCTTGCCAACAACAGCCTCAACAGCAACAGATGTCGTGCTCTTGCCAGCAGCCACAGCAGCAACAACCATCATGTGACTGTGCCCCTCAGCAGCAACAACCTCAGTGCCAGCCCGCTTGCCAGCAGACATGCCAGCAGTCCTGCACCCAACAGCAAATGCCCGCTTCACAGTGTCAGCCACAGTGCGAGCAGCAATGCCAAGTTGCTTGCAGCCCTGTCACCACCACTCCTGCTCCCGCCTGCCAACCAGCCTGCATGCCAAGCTGTGACCAGTCGTGCACCCAGCAGCAACCTGCTCAACAGTACCAAGTCACCATCCCGATCACAATCCAACAGCAACAACCACAACAGGATCAGTGTATGCCACAGTGCCAGCAGAGCTGCCAGCAATCGTGCGTACAACAGCAGATGCCCCAGGCTCAATGCCAGCCCCAATGCGATCAGCAATGTCAAGATTCTTGCCAGCCCCAGCAGCAGCAGCAGCAGTACCAACCCCAGCAGCAACAGTGTCAGCCACAATGCGAGCAACAGTGCACCCAGAACTGTGTTGCTCAACAACAGCCAATTGCTCAGTGCCAACCCCAGTGCCAGCAACAGTGCCAGTCCTCTTGCCAGCCCCAGCAGGTTCAACAGTATCAGCCCCAGCCTCAGCAACAGCAGTGTCAGCCTCAGTGCCAACAGCAGTGCACCCAGTCGTGTGTTGCACAGCAGCAGCCAATGGTGCAATGTCAGCCACAGTGCCAGCAACAGTGTCAGGCCAGCTGTGATCCAGTGACCACCACCGCAGCCCCTACCGTTATCCAGATCACTTTACAGGTAACAATATAGCTTCGTCAATTACATGTAGTGCATACAGTAGTGAACAGTATATTATGTTAATCAGCAACTCACTGCAATGCAGCAATGTTAATCTCCGACCTTTTAGGCTTCCGTTGCTCAATCGCCACAATGCCAACCCCAATGCCAGCAGCAGTGCACTCAGCAATGCGCCCAGAAGACCAACTCAGCACAGCAGTGCGCTCCCGCTTGCGATCAGCAGTGCTCCAACCAATGTCAACCTCCCGTTATGGCCTGCCAGCCAAAGCAACAGCAGTCAAACCAATGCCAGTGCCAGACTGGATACTCCCCATGCCAGAACACCCCCGGACAGTGCTGCCGTAGGCGCTAAGTGCCTCATCTGCATCGATTTCGATTACCGAGATATTGTCTTGTACATAGACGAATGAATGAATGAAATATTTTATCTACTCTTCCATGTGGCACAACAAACCGTAGACATTTACACAGTGATATTGTAGCAAGTCATGTGATCTTTCAAGAAAAATCACGAAGAGAACTGTTGGCAATTCCAAAAGGTGACATGTTGGTTGTGCTTTCTGTAAAACGGATGCACGCACCGAGGAAAGTGACAACAAAACAAACCAACAAAAAAACATAAGTGGCCAATGAGCACCCAATGGACCACCCAGTATCAAGGCATAGCAAATAAACAATAACTTGCTTGCTAAACACAGTTTACACATGGTTCTTTGCCGTATGCCACATTGCAGATAGTGAGCATACATTCTTTTACATAGTCATGTCTAGACTCCACGGAAGTGGATGAACCTTGGTGTATCGGTATACATATAGTGGGTCGGCCAAACAAACCGTCAGAGCTGAGCTCGTATGTATCGGTAGGAGTGAACATTACTAACGGCCGCAGATAATATCCTATATACCCTTTTCGTTCGGCGTTGTAGTGCTATTCAAGTGTCGAGGGAAGTGATATTCAATTGTCGAGGTATTGCTATTTAGTAGTTGGTAGTGTTTTTTAGTTTAGCTTGGAGAGGTAATAATCAAATGTGTGATCAATTTCACATCGTTGGGGTAGTATTATTCAAGATCTGTAACACTGCCCCAAATTATGAATTAGGGTTGTTAATTGGGGCTGTCAAATGTATGCGTCAATGTCTGTATGATGCGTCAATGTCATGCGACAAAGCGATAAAAAATGTTTTTTAACCCTTTTTAAACTTTAGTGAGGGGTCTGTTCTTTTCTTTTCCTTGCTGAAATGATCATAAGTAAAAGTCGATCATCAAGTTTCCAGTTTTGCTCGCTATCCATTAAATGTTGTCATGTTGACTTCACCTGAGAATACTTAGCATACATATTCTTTACATCATAATCACACCAATATTTGCACAGTAGTTGTAGCGTGAGACCGTGAAAGGTTCACAAGAAGTGTGCATTTGTGCTTGTTTGCTTAACGCTTTAGCAGAGACCACAGATCGTCTACCCCAAGCCAAAGTCAAAAGTCACAAGAAAATCACAGCTAAATAACGAAACAGATCAATAATTTCATTAATCTGTGGCAAACTATCATCAAGGCTTATTAAAGGGAATATGTATGCCCTTTTTGAAGTTAAGCTGTATTAATAGAATGTGTGTTCCTCATTAAGGAAACAACAACAAAAATTGTTAAAAGTTTCCCATTTAAAAGAAAATGATTTTCAAAGTTCATCTTTTCCATAGTAAACGCGTTGCTTGACCCCCTGGCTTACACGGCAGTGCTGATGGAGCAAAAATTTTTGCATATGTGTGCATACATCGGCATATAGCATGCAACGCGACATATTTGCATGCAAATGAGAATATTCGAATTTACATATTCAGTCGCCTACTTAAATTCATGTCTGGTGTGGAAACTCTAGTTTCGCAGTTGTTTTGCTCATTTTGAGTGCCTACATATTCCCTTTAAAAACAAAATAATCCCACGGAAACAAACAGTCCAGAATCTGCAAAGATAAGATGAGACATTGTCTGGCACCACCTCAGAGAATATGCACTGATTGGTTGCAAAATTACCATGTTTTTGATTACCAAAGAGAACAGAATTCTATTCTAAACATAAAACAGAATTCTAAACATAAACTTTCATAGCCGTTTTTTTTGATAACTGTTTATTCGCTATGTTATTGCACGCGCTGTTTTAGATAGTAATAAACATTACATTACATTCATTTTATACACAATCAGTGTCAGCCTCAGTCTGCATTTTATACACTTGGTGTAGGCCATAACATCTCATGACTCACTGAAACGATACTCGTCCATGTTATAAGATAAAAATGATAATTCGTTGAAATCTAGTTTCAAGAAACCCATCTATGGTAAGAGCAAACAAAGAAAAAACCTAACCCTCAAAGAGACCACGAAACCTTTCAGTCTCAATATTAAACCTATTTATTCTGTAAACCAAAAAAAAGTCGATTGGTTTGCGCAAAATCAGTAAATCAAATGGTTGCTTGAGTATTACCGCGCAGTGCATGCGAACCGGCCGCAACCGGGTCCGCCCGCCCCTTCCGCGATAGTATAAATGATCGCGGAGTAACCGATCCAATCAGCATCCATCGGCCAATATGAAATTCACCACTTCTCTGGCTTTGGCATTCACACTATTCGCCTTTGTACAGGTAATTTGTTCATAATATATTCGTTTGATTAGTACGGAGAGGGGTCCTAAGAATTAGGATAATCCATCGCCATCGGTGTACGGTGTATTTAAACTGATAGTTATCTTACTTACGTGCTTGACATTTATAGTTACTTGGGTAAATATCATAATGTGCAATATGGGGTGTAAGAACAAAGTACAACATGCTGATTTCTTTGAATTTTGAAGGCTGAGTGCTAAACTTGAAATTTGAATGCACACTGAGTGCTAAACTTCTCACCAGTACTGAAAAATTAGTTTAAAAATTTCACAGCTTTACCTAATTTAGGGAAGTGCACTCCGCGAGAGACGCCAGGCATGCGGATGCCAGCAACAACAGGCTCAGCCGCAATGCTCTTGCCAGCAGGCACCCCAGCAGCAACAGATGTCATGCTCATGCCAGCAGCCTCAGCAGCAACAACCATCTTGTGACTGTGCCCCACAACAGCAGCAGCCTCAGCAGCAGTGCCAGCCTGCTTGCCAGCAGACATGCCAACAATCGTGCACCCAGCAGCAAATGCCTGCTTCACAGTGCCAGCCTCAATGCCAGCAGCAGTGTCAGTCTGCTTGCAGTCCTTCTGTCACAACTACGTCTGCACCACAGGTCTACCAGGTAACTATCCCGATTACTATCCAGCAGCAGCCACAGCAGCAGTGCCAACCTCAGTGTGAGCAACAGTGCACTCAGTCATGCGTTGCGCAGCAGCAGCCCATGAATCAGTGCCAACCACAATGCCAACAACAATGTCAGTCTGCTTGCCAGCCCCAGCAGGTTCAGCAGCCCCAGCAGCAACAGTGTCAGCCCCAATGCCAACAGCAATGCACTCAGTCATGTGCTTCACAGCAACAGCCCATGTCCCAGTGTCAACCACAATGCCAGCAACAGTGCCAGGCCAGCTGCGACCCTGCTACTACTTCTGCCCCAACTGTCATCCAGATCGAACTACAGGTAATCTCAGAGTTACGTTAAACGTGTCGTTAATGTGATTTGCTTTACAATTTTGCACTATTTCTATACTTTTAATGCGCTGTTACAGCCCACGTGGTTCTTTTTTTAAACAGCAACACACGGTAATGCAGCAGTAGATAATACTGGCTCTTTTAGGCCTCCGTTGCTCAATCGCCTCAGTGCCAGCCCCAGTGCCAGCAGCAGTGCACTCAGCAATGCACCCAACAGACCAACTCTCCACAGCAGTGCGCTCCAGCTTGTGATCAGCAGTGCTCCAACCAATGTCAACCTCCCGTGATGGCTTGCCAGCCCCAACAGCAGCAGTCCAACCAATGCCAGTGTCAGACTGGATACTCTCCATGCCAGAACACACAAGGACAGTGCTGCCGTAGACGCTGAGAAGGAAAACTTTGTCCTCGCGGACATTTCTTGTATATATCGAAAATAAATTCTGCAATTGAAAATATTCTCTCACAAACGAAGAACAGCCTATTTCCCTGGTACACGAGCAAAAAAAGAAAAAGAAATTAGAATGCACAACCATAACCGTTCGATCAAAGAATGATACATTTGAAGTTAAGCTAAATCAATAAAAGTTATGTCCACAAGCAGGAAACAACGACAAAATTGCGTAGAAGTTTCCCAGTTAACAGAAAATGTCACAGTTCCCATAGTACACGTGTATAGTGAGCATATCCATGCATCGGTCGTCTCACAAGAAAAAATTGAACTTCACAGAAAAACGTACGAACTGCGTGTGAATTTTTGTGACACAGGCGGATAAAAATTAAAAAAACACCCATATTCAGTCGCATCTTTAAATTAGCCCTCTTTCGAGCATTTTACCAATATTTTACTATTAGGCTACAATGGACTGGCATTTCTTTGACCAGTTGCAAATTGCTTTAATACCTATCTATCTTCACGAAACAGATTAGTAAAAAAAAAATTAACAAAAAATGACAAGACGGCTAGAACTCTAGAGTCGACTTTGTGCTGATGCGACCGTTTAAAGAGATAAAAAAGAGTAAGATGTGGAAAGAGGAATATACAAACATCGCCGTACGCTTCTGACAATAGTGACATCTGTTTTTGGGGTAGTGCAACTGGCGTGGTAGTGATATCCTACTGTTGGGGGTACTGATATGTATTGGTGGTGTAGTGAATTCAATTGTTTGGGTAATGTTTTGTAATGTTCCGCGTGGGACAGTAGTAATCAATGGGTGTTGTTAATAATTTCACATTGTTGGGGTAGTATGTTTCAAGATCTGATTGAATAACACACTGCCCGAACATATGAATTTGCCACAGCCCCCCCCCTTTATGGGGATGTTAATTGGGACTGTCAAATGGGGCAGTACACCTCAATGGCGGGGATTTATTCTTCGTTGTCTTTACAAAGAGGTGGCGAATTTTCCACTTTGGGCAGCATATTCAGTGGAGCTAGTGTTCTTCAATTCTACCGTTGCGTAGAATTGAGAATAACTTGCAAATAAAATGATCATAAGTAAAAGTCGATCATCAAGTTTCCAGTTTTCCTCGCTATCCATTAATTGTTGTCATGTTGACTTCACCTGAGAATACTTAGCACACATATTCTTTACACAATAATCATACCAATATTTGCATAGCAGTTGTAGCGTGAGACCGTGAAAGGTTCACAAGAAGTGTGCGTTTGTGTTTGTGCTTGCTGAATGCGTTTAGCAGAGAGCACAGATCGTCCACCCCAAGGAAAAGCCAAAAGTCACAAGGAAATTACAGCTCAGGACGAAAGGAAAATATAATGCATTAATTTGAGGCTCACAAACATTCATACCTATTAAAAACTAAATCAGTCCAAAATAACCAATACGGAACCAAACAGACCGCGAATCTGCAAAGTCAATTTGAGAAATTAGATGTCTTTCTACTTTCACAGTTTATTTAGTGTAGTGGTTTGTTACGGCGATTAGAGTTGCACATTTAGGTACTTTTGATTACCAAACAGATCACGAAAATCCATGTTATTAAACAAAGAAAGACAAGACGGTAATTTGTTGAATCCTAGTCTAAAGTAATTCAGACTCAGATCGTCTCATCTAGCAACAAAAGAAAAAACTCTAATAAGCCCTCAAAGAAACCACGAAACCTCTCAGTCTCAAGAATAAACCTATTTATTCTGTAAACCAAAAAAGTGCGCGAAATCTGTAAATCAAATGATTGCTTGAGTATTACCGCGCAGTGCATGCGAACCGGCCGCACCCGGGTCCGCCCGCCCCTTCCGCAATAGTATAAATGATCGCGGAGTAACCGATCCAATCAGCATCCATCGGTCGATATGAAATTCACCACTTCTCTGGCTTTGGCATTCACACTATTCGCCTTTGTACAGGTAATTTCTTCATAATCTATCCGTTTGATTAGTTACGGAGAGGGGTCCTAAGAATTAGGATAATCCATCGCCATCGGTGTATTTAAAGCGAAATGCTAGCTTCTTTGGAAAATTTGCATATGATAAGCAAATCCTATGTATTCTATGCTAATTTTGTACGATTGCCGTGGACGATCGTACAAAATTAGCATAGGATACATAGGATTTGCTTATCATATGCAAATTTTCCAAAGGGGCTAGCATTTCGCTTTAAACTGATAGTTATCGTACTTACGTGCTTGACATTTATAGTTACTTGGGTAAATCTCATAATGTGCAATATGGGGTGTAAGAACAAAGTACAACATGCTGATTTCTTTGAAATTTGAAGGTTGAGTACTAAACTAAACTAAACTTGAAATTTGAATGCACATTGAGTGCTAAACTTCTCAACAGTACTGAAAAATTAGTTAAAAATTACCTAAATTACTTTACCTAATTTAGGGAAGTGCACTACGCGAGAGACGCCAGACATGCGGATGCCAGCAACAACAGGCTCAGCCGCAATGCTCTTGCCAGCAGGCACCCCAGCAGCAACAGATGTCATGCTCATGCCAGCAGCCTCAGCAGCAACAACCATCTTGTAACTGTGCCCCACAACAGCAGCAGCCTCAGCAGCAGTGCCAGCCTGCTTGCCAGCAGACATGCCAACAATCGTGCGCCCAGCAGCAAATGCCTGCTTCACAGTGCCAGCCTCAATGTCAGCAGCAGTGTCAGTCTGCTTGCAGTCCTTCTGTCACAACTACGTCTGCACCACAGGTCTACCAGGTAGCAATCCCGATTACTATCCAGCAGCAGCCACAGCAGCAGTGCCAACCTCAGTGTGAGCAACAGTGCACTCAGTCATGCGTTGCCCAGCAGCAGCCCATGAATCAGTGCCAACCACAATGCCAACAACAATGTCAATCTGCTTGCCAGCCCCAGCAGCAACAGTGTCAGCCCCAATGCCAACAGCAATGCACTCAGTCATGTGCTTCACAGCAACAGCCCATGTCCCAGTGTCAGCCACAATGCCAGCAACAGTGCCAGGCCAGCTGCGACCCTGCTACTACTTCTGCCCCAACTGTCATCCAGATCCAACTACAGGTAATATCAGTTCTCTAAACGTGTCGTTAATGTGATTTGTCTTTGCACTGTTAGCCCGCGTGTCTTTTTTAGTTTTTATACAGTAATATATAGTATATCGTTACTCAGCAACACACTGCAATGACAGCAAAGTTAATCTCCGAACATTTAGGCTTCCGTTGCTCAATCGCCTCAGTGCCAGCCACAGTGCCAGCAGCAGTGCACTCAGCAATGCACCCAGCAGACCAACTCTCCACAGCAGTGCGCTCCAGCTTGTCAGCAGCAGTGCTCCAACCAATGTCAACCTCCCGTTATGGCCTGCCAGCCCCAACAGCAGCAGTCCAACCAATGCCAGTGTCAGACTGGATACTCTCCATGCCAGAACACACAAGGACAGTGCTGCCGTAGACGCTGAGAAGGAGAACTTTGTCCTCACAACTTGTCTTGTATATAATGAGAATAAATTCTTCACATAAATGTTTCCAATTCCAATTGAACATATGCACGTCGGCACGTTTCACCTCACAAGCAGGCCAACTTACTGAATAGTAAGCACTACATTTATATATTCCGACAAATAGAACAACTATAATGACCACACAGTAGGATGGACACTATCGAAACACAAGATACCTCTTCATGGTAGGTGTTGCTTGTCTTGTATGTAACATAAATCAATGGCTTACTGCTTAAAGGGAGAGGCCCATGAGAAAAAAGTCGTCCTTAATGAACTTACACAGGATATCCGGAATTTTCGAAATACTTCTGCGAAAACCGCATTTCTTTACACCTTGAACTCGCAAAGTTATTCTCCGGCAAACTGTTCGGCCAGGTACCGTAGCCAGAAACAATTTGTGAATTTTTTATGCATTATAGTATTGGAAACGCCCTGTTAATATCATAGGAATGGTTTTCATTCGTTTTAACATTACTTTGAAGAGAAAGGATGAAAATGAACGGATATAAACCGTATAAACGTTCTGACTACGGTACCCGGCCGAACAGTTTGCCGGTGAATAACTCTCTGAGTTCTAGGTGTAAAAAAATGCTGTTTTCACTGAAGTTTTTCTAAAATCCCGGACATCCTGTGTAGGTAAATTAAGGACAACATTTTTCTCGTGGGCCTCTCCCTTTAAGACATCTAAAACATCCAAAGACATCTGGTGACATCTCGGACATCCAGAAACATCTGAAATCATCCCGTACATCCAAAATACTGTAACATCCAGTAGTAATTCAAAATAGAAGTCATTGTTGGACATGAACTACATTTTTTACGGAGACGCTTTTTTTACGGAGAACATTTGGTGACAAGGTAGGCGTAGGCTAGTGATAGTTTTTCCTGGTCGGAAGCTTTCAATTTTTTTGCGATATGACAGATAACACGCATCGAGCACCTTCGACAGTCACTCCAAACGGTTAACTTGAGGTAATGGTGCACTTTCTCAGCGATAGTTTACTAATTAAATGACATTGTAATAACATCTGCCCTCGGCAACAATGGTTGAACACGTACCAGAACTTACGAAAAGCAGACAATAACCCGAATAACCGCTTCACGAACCAAACAAATAAAAATAAAAAGAATGATCATCATCCACGCATTGGAACATGGTCAGATGTCACGGATGTTTTTTTGGATGTGCTGGGTGTTTTGGATGTCTAGGGATATTTTGGATGTCACGGATGTTTGTGGATGTCAGAGATGTTTTTGGATGTTTTAGATGTCTTAAGCAGTAAGCCAACACATCAGTACCAGTACTCAGCACCTAATTGTATGCTAAAATTTGTTCCATATGGCAATTAGCATATTCGGACATTTACAGTATATAGAACCAGATGGCCTGTAGCGTCTTTCCATACTTATGAGGGTTTGTAACGTAGATGAAAATCTTTACCAATGAAGACATACATCGTTCTTTACCATGAGAATATTTTAATTTGTGCTGCGGCACTCTTTTATGTCCGAAACGGAACAATTTATTCGAATTATACTTCCGTAACCCCAGTGTTAGCTCACGCTACGGTTCTCTTTTATATAAGAAGAAACAGCACGCGTGTCTCAGTATGTCTCATGTTCAAGTTTCATGTAGCCTGATTAAAAAGGCAAGGATACTGTAAAAACCAATGTCGAGAAGAAAAACAATTTCAATTTTAGACAAGAAGAAAAACAATTTCAACCCTCTCTAAAAATCCCTTCAATGTGGGATTCCTGTCGTCTACACAAAAACAGCGAATTCTTGAAGCATAGAGCCCTTGCATTCCCGAGGCGGTAGAGATAAAAAAGAGGAGTTCGGCTAGAGAAAGAGAAGAAAGATGCGTAGCAGACCCATGCTAACTCTTTTTTTTGAAACTACGGTATTTTTTGATAGCGCGTTATAGAATCTCGGGTTGACATTCGCTTTAAACCACTATGAACCTCCTCAATATAATATTGACTACTGAAAGAAACACGAAGATAGAAAGAAGAGAGACAGTGAAGGAAAGAAAGCTCAGGCACAGCCACTACGCAAACAATACCGTATCGCATCGGTATCCTAAGCAAAAGCCTTATTAGTTTTTCTTTAGTGACACGCGAGAATAAATTTTTCGTTCATCGATATAGTATTCCTAACCCCTACACTTTATGGTCTATAAAGTTTTTAACATCGATATTTGCACTTTTTTTAGCACATATGTTTGAATAATAAATAACCTGTGATGTGATGCGCAGCCCGTAATTATCAAACAGAACGCACTCTCGTTTTAACATAGTTTTATCGTAATGTGTTTGATAAAACTTACTGATTGTTCCATTTCGGAGTTGGAGCAGAATTTGCAGAATCATTCGCCTGAGGCCTAATAAGGACCAAACCCGATCCCCATCGCACATGATAACGAAGATACTTCAAAGTTCGTCTCAGTTTATTACCACAGTCAACGCGCAACAATCCAACTGACACGCGAACAGAGGACACACAGAGGCGGCCATCCACTTGCCTATTATTTGAACAGTGTCGCAGGCAATCGGCAGCATAGCTAACACTATTTTTCACACGCCTCATCAAGAGACAGCTGTTAGCACCACCTACTCAAGAGCATAGATGTTCTAAACGTGCGCGTAATCACACAACCACTTTTCCATGCTAACATGACTAACAGTGAGAGAGCAGCTAGATCGCAGGAGACAAGGAGCCCACTATGCCAAACAACGAAAGATTTTGAGTCAATATAGATAACTTATAAAAACGAAACAAAAAGAAAACGAGGGCCGGAGATGGTTCAAACATAAGTCTGCAAACCAAACCAAAAAGTATTAGCGAACGAAGAGGAAGGGATAAACCGGACAGCGTTCCGCCTCTCCGCAGTCTTTCCACACGTATAAATTGGGGTTGTTGGGAGACAATTCATACCACCAGAAAGAGAAGAGAAAATGAAGTTAGCTTGCATTGCTCTGGCTTTCGCCTTCTTCGCTCTTGCTCAGGTAATCATTTCACCTAGTTGTTCACTTTTGTGCATACTTGCAACTTGCAATCATCCATACGGACTAGTTCAAAAAAAATGTAGCAGTTAGGCTGCGAGCATATAACAATTAGCAACAATTAGCAACAATTAACAATTATATTCATTCGATGTCTTTCAGGGAACCGCTCTCCGTGAAAAACGCCAAGCGTGCGGATGCCAGCAACAACAACAGCCGCAATGTTCTTGTCAGCAAGCACCTCAGCAGCAACAGATGTCGTGCTCTTGCCAGCCCGTACAGCAGCAACAAACATCATGTGACTGTGCTCCGCAGCAGCAACAGCCCCCGTGCCAGCCCGCTTGCCAGCAAACATGCCAACAAACCTGCACTCAACAGCAGATGCCAGCTGCCCAGTGCCAGCCTCAGTGCGAGCAGCAGTGTCAGGTAGCATGTGAGCCAGTGCCAGTTACTACCACAGCTCCTCCCCCTCAGGTGTTCCAGCTCAACATCCCGATCACCATCCAGCAGCAGCAACAGTGCCAGCCGCAGTGTCAACAACAGTGTACTCAGTCGTGCGTTGCCCAGCAGCAGCCTTTGAACCAATGCCAGCCACAGTGCCAGCAACAATGCCAAGTCAGCTGTGATCCCACTACCACTACCACAACTACTACTACTACCCAAGCGCCCGTCATTGTCCAGATCACTCTTCAGCAGTGCCAGCCCCAATGCCAGCAGCAGTGTACTCAGTCATGTGTTGCTCAGCAGCAGCCTATCAACCAGTGTATGCCTCAATGCCAGCAGCAATGCCAGGCCAGTTGCGACCCCGTGACAACAACAACCTCTCCTGCCATCATTGAGATAACCCTTCAGGTAATACTTATATTCGGTCTCCGCAAAAATACCCACAAATCAAGTATTTGCAATTTTTTAAGCCTAAGTCCCACAAAATTACCAAAACTATCAGTAAGGCAATCAATCGCTCAACAATTTTAGGCCACCGTTGCTCAATCGTCACAATGTCAACCCCAGTGCCAGCAGCAGTGCACTCAGCAATGCGTACAGCAGACAAACTCTCAGCAATGCGCTCCCGCATGTGATCAGCAGTGCTCCAACCAATGCCAACCTCCCGTGATAGCCTGCCAGCCCCAACAACAGCAGTCGAACCAATGCCAGTGCCAGACTGGATACTCTGCATGCCAGAACACCCCCGGACAGTGCTGCCGCAGACGCTAAGCACGGGCTCATTGTAGTAGAGAGTGTTATTGTATATATATATATGATTTAAATAAATAAACTTAATTCCTTAATTGACTTCGTCACGGTAAGACGCGACGGTAAACAAAAAATAATAATCCGCGCCTCAGAGTCAATAGTACACATTTCATTTAGAAAATCCCTCAGGAAGCGGCAAGTATTACTACTCCATAATGCGTAGATTCTAGGTTCTAGGCACCATTTTTTATCATATTATACCAGCCGTTCGAAGAGCCCTACGGGCTCTTCTCCGACTGGAGGGCCGAGTGGTACCCTAAGTTGAGAAAAAATATGAGTCTGCCCCCTTAACTCTCTGCTTCACATGGAAACGATATTGTATTGTGTCATGCAAATTTAACAATTTGACACTGAAAGTTTTCTTGTGTACAGCGGATTCTCTTGTCACAACCCAGCATAGCGCAGTAGGTAGAGCGCTGGACTGTGAAGGCAGAGGTGGCAGATTCGAACCTTATCGGCGGCGAGTGTTTTGTGTGTTCGATTTCGAAGATATTCAAACTTTATGAACAGGTTTCGTTACGTTCACATAAACAAAAAAGTAAACTCTTCTCCTTTATATAATAAGATTCTCGAGTAGATTCTACGACTCTAAACTCCATAGGATTCATAGAATTCCAATATGCATATGTATGCAGAAGATGGACCGTAAATAAATTATCGAATTTTACTTTATGAATGAGAAAGTCTGTCTAGGGGCGTAAACGGCGAAGAAATATCGTACATTTTTTGTTGTGTAAGTAAAATCCGTTAATCGTGAACATTGTTGGACCGTTCGCTAGACTAGATTGCGAGACAAAACATAAGTGCGAAAATTAAATTTGGATTTTGAAGACAACGGTTACCCCTTGTTGTGGATATTCATACGAAAAAAAAAAACAATTAGGTTCTTTAATTTTTTTACTCTGCAGGAAGCTACGTGGTCTCAAAAAGTTTCGAGTGGCGCACAGCTTAACTAACAAATTTGGGAAAGACAACACTTGCGTCTAATTTACAGAGGCAGCACCATGTAAACTACTGCATGCATTTCACATAAGCTGGTACAGAATTTGCATCTAAATTTCCAACAATTATTAAAACTATTAAAAGATGAAGTGCACAAGAGTTCCCGGAAAATCACGGTTCACAATGGCAATGTGGCAGGCAAAATGCAAAGTACAAGTACACGATCTGAAAAATGATTAAAGGGAATATGTAGGCCCTTTTTGAAGTTAAGCTGTGTTGATAGAATGGATGTTCCCCATTAAGGAAACAACAACAAAAGTTGTTCAAATATTCCCAGTTAAAAGAAAATAAACCACAAAGTTCAGCATTTTCATAGTTAACGCGTTTTTGCCTGAAAGCTCTAAACATGGATTTAAAAGCAGTGTTACCGTGATGCTCCGTGATGTTGCAAACTTATTGTTCCCTGGTGAGCCTAAATGTCATTTGGACAACTCCACGCATATCAATGTTTTTTAGGGTTCCGGTCGTTTGACAATGTTTTTCACTTCATTATGTTAGCTCACTTCTATTTTCTTCCAATAAACCCATATTATATTAAAGATGTTTGATCGATGCACTGTGATCAAGCATCAAAGTCTCTCAACCCTCATATGCTCCAGTAATGTTCAAACAAACGCGCGGCGCGGAAGACAAGTGTGATTAGGTTTTGCTGGGCCAAAGGGGGGTCAAGGGCGACTACACACGCGAACAAGCAAAAAGTTGTCGGTATTTGCACGGGAGCGGAACCGGACGCGGGCACCCACCCTCCCTGTTCGTATAAATCAAGGCCGCGCGGAGAACAATGGCACAATCCAAACAATATGAACTTCACTTGTCGGCTAGCACTTGCTCTCGCCTTCGTTGCCATCGCACAGGTCAGTTTGGTCTTTTTATTACTAGATGTACGCGTAATGATGTTAATAGCAGAGACATTGAGATGAACTATTGAAGGCCTAACATGCCTTATGTTCCAGTTATGTTCAAACAAAATAGTTCAGCAGTTTGTAATAGACAAAAACATCTCAAATGGCCTTGACTCCTGAAATGAGAATGACTCATTTTTTCAGGGAAGTGCACTCCGCGAGAGACGCCAGGCATGCGGATGCCAACAACCACAGTCCCAGCCGCAATGCTCTTGCCAGCAGGCATCCCAGCAGCAACAGATGTCGTGCTCTTGCCAACCCGCGCAGCAGCAACCATCATGTGATTGTGCTCCTCAGCAGCAGCCACAGTGCGAACCCTCTTGTCAACAGACCTGCCAACAGTCCTGCGTCCAGCAGCAGATGCCTGTCTCACAGTGCCAGCCGCAGTGTGAGCAGCAATGCCAAGTTGCCTGCAGCCCTGTCACAACTACTGTTGCACCTCAGGTCTTCCAACTTAACATCCCGATCACAATCCAGCAGCAGATTCAGTGCGAGCCTCAGTGTGAGCAGCAATGCACCCAGGCATGCGTTGCCCAACAACAACCCATTAGCCAGTGTCAACCTCAGTGCCAGCAGCAATGTCAAGTTTCGTGCATGCCCGAATCACAACCTGCCCAATATCAACAGAATCAATGTCAGCCTCAGTGTCAGCAGCAGTGTGCCCAATCATGCGTCGTCCAGCAGCAGCCAATCAACCAGTGCATGCCTCAGTGTCAGCAGCAGTGCGAGGTCAGCTGCGACCCCGTGACGACAACAACCCAGGCTCCAATTGTTGTCCAGTTTACGTTCGAACAGTGCCAGCCCCAATGTCAGCAACAGTGCGCGCAGTCATGTGTGGCCCAGCAGCAGCCAATTAACCAATGCATCCCACAGTGCCAGGCTAGCTGCGACCCGGTGACAACTACAACGCCTGCTCCCGCCACCATTGAAATCACCCTTCAGGTAAGTGTTTCTGTAAACTCACAGAGAACGCAAAACAACTTTGTTGCATTACGCAAGCAACCACAATAAAATATTTTCAGGCATCAGTTGCTATGTCCGCCCAATGCCAGCCCCAGTGCCAGCAGCAGTGCACTCAGCAGTGCGTACAGCAGACCAGCTCTCAGCAGTGCGCTCCCGCCTGTGAGCAGCAGTGCTCTACCCAATGCCAACCTGCCATGGTCGCTTGCCAACCCCAGCAGCAGTCTAACCAATGTCAATGCCAGACTGGTTACTCTCCTTGCCAGAACACTTCCGGACAGTGCTGTCGCAGACGATAAGTTATATCGGAACGAAGGATTCCCCCTTTATCATGTACATAGACGAATGAAATGACGAATAAAATGTCCTAATTCCTCAGTTTGCAAAACACAGAACACGGTTTCACAACTTGCAAACTTTTTCACCTCCATGCACCTCCACCATACACTTCATTCAATCATCCACATATATATATATGGTGGCTTTCTTTCAAGGACATTCGACGTGCAAAACAAAACTAGAATAAACGCGTGTAAAATAAAACTAGGATAATAGCAATAGCAGCACTGGGGCACTGAGCGATAAAACCACTTAATGAACTCATCTCAATCTTAGTCATAGCCACGCCACGCCACGTCCCTCATCCTCGGAGACTAGCAGAAATGTAATAATGGGCATAAAGATAAAGATGTAGTAAATTATGAAATACAGGATGTCGGGAATCCGGGTATAATTTCCGTTATTATGATGGATGACTTACTCATAATTGTTAGTAAAACAAATGATGTCGAATATGGAATATACATTGTAAAGGTCCAGGGGGATTGTTGCGTGAAAACACGCACGAACAACCTCCGGGTTGGTTTTGACCACCTCCGAGAGCAATTCGAAATTAAGGTTGACCGAAACATGGTGTTTAATTAAAAAGGTCTATCCGTCTATCACCAAGCTAAAAGAAAACCACCTCCAGCCACCACCTTCTTTACGCACGGAATACGGAATTTATACCCTAAAAAAAGGTCTCACAATTTCAGACGTTCACGCAGGCTATAAATCTAGGCGTAAAATTACGCATCAACCATCTTCGGATTGGCTTTGACCATCTACGGAGGCAAATGCAAATATATAAATTTGGGTGGAACGTATCAGTGGTAATTTACGGTTCGACTCTCAACTAAGCGACCATCTCCGAAATTACGCATGGAAATTATAGCCTGCGATCACGCTTTCAATACAACAAATAGTGTATCCCCGCGTTTATCATTTCCATATCCACAGGCACCCATTATTTTTTTATTTTCCATAACTTTGCCACGTAATGAATTGCATCAGAGAGCTGGAATGGCGAGTGATGACTCAGCTCAATATCTGACCGAAGTCCAACGTCTAAATGAGCATGAAAGCAGAGAAACTAACAAATCGAGAGGAAGGAGCTCCTTCGACAAACATAGCGCTCCAGTTCCCCTCTCCTCATGACCTGATATCACTAAATCGACTTGTTCTATTCTGTTTACTACTGTTGAGCCCAGTTAATATTCGGTTAGCGTGAGCTCATGAAATTTACATGCCTTTCTTGTATCGCATGTTATGGGCTACTTAGCCCTCTTGGCTCCTAGGCAACAATCTGGTCTATTGTGAAAAAGCTTGGGGTGGAGCAGATTAGAACCCGCGTCACTTGCATGACTAGCAAGCACTCACCGGTTGAGCTACACGCACACTTTTTCACGCAACCAATACTGATACAATGTATATTCCATATACGATGTGAATGTGAACGACGAGGGTCCTAGCACCGGGTTACACACAGAGGGGCGGGTTGCCTCATGCGGCGCATCTACCCGACTTGCTACCCTCTCCCCAAGAGTGCCTGGTCTCACAGGCATAATCCACTGTGTACCATTCCCAACAACTCTTGGGACCCGGTTCGGCCCCCACTTAGCCTCCTGGCTCCTAGGCAACAATCTGGTCTATTGTGAAAAAAACTTGGTGTGGAGCAGATTCGAACCCGCGTCACTTGCATGGCTGGCAAGCACTCACCGGTTGCCTCATGCGGCGCATCTACCGACTTACTGGCTTACTACACAATAAACGATGTGAATGTGAACGACGAGGGTCCCCATAAACTACGCAATACATAGTACAAGAAAAGGGTACCTCATGCATGTTAGGGACGAGGGATTACAAATGTTTACTAAATACACACGTATTTTCGCGTACCTTTCTCTCGGAGGCGGAGGTTTTTTGCTTCCCATTTCCCATCACACTGTATGATTTTTATTGATTATGCGGTAATTTTTGATACACAGCGGAGCTGAATAATTGCGGGGTTAGGCAAGCGTGCTAGAAAATCAAAATTATTCACTAATGGGACTATCGTTGTGGCTAAAGAACCGATCCGCGCGTAGAAACTGAAACGCAAATATACTATTTTACTATTTTACCCAATTGCTTTATCACAATAACCACTACCATGTTGCAGAGAGAGAAAAGGCGACAGGTTTAAGGATACGCCAGGTCTCTCATCACTCTTTCTTCAAACCGATCGGCTATAGTAATGTTCTAATGTTCAACAAATAAAGGCGCTGTGAGGAACGAAAGACAAGTGTGATTAGGGTTTGCTGGGCCAAAGGAGGTCAGAGATGGTTGCAATCAGCACGCGAGCAAGAAAAAAGATGTCGGTATTAGCATCGGTATTTGCACGGAAGCGGAACCGGACATGCGCACCGCCCTCCCTTCTCGTATAAATTAGAGCCGCGCGGAGAACAATGGCAAACCACTCGGAGTAACGTCCACAACACAAACGATATGAACTTCACCTGTCGGTTAGCACTTGCTCTCGCATTCGTTGCCATCGCACATGTAAGTTCTGATTATTATTAGAGAACGACATCAATGAGCATTTCCGAGGACCAAGCACCAAAACAATTCATCCTTACTGTAGTTAATTTCAACATTTCTTTTATAATTTATAGTAATTCTTTTTTTTCTTACTCTCAAACAGATTCTTGCCATTCACACGAAATAGTAGTCTATCACAAAAAAATTTCAAATTCACAACCGTTTTAGGGAAGTGCTCTCCGCGAGAGACGGCAAGCATGTGGATGTCAGCAGCAACAGGTTCAACCCCAGTGCTCTTGCCTACAGCAGCCACAACAGCAACAGATGTCGTGCTCTTGCCAACCCGTGCAGCAGCAGCCATTGTGTGATTGTGCTCCTCAGCAGCAACAACCTCAGTGCGAACCCGCTTGTCAACAGACCTGCCAACAGTCCTGCGTTCAGCAGCAGATGCCTGTGTCACAGTGCCAGCCACAGTGCGAGCAGCAATGCCAAGTTGCTTGCAGCCCTGCCACAACAACTGCTGCACCCCAGGTGTTCCAACTTAACATCCCGATCACCATCCAGCAGCAGACACAGTGTCAGCCCCAGTGTCAACAGCAGTGCGCCCAATCGTGTGTTGCCCAACAGCAGCCAATCAATCAGTGCATGCCTCAGTGCCAGCAGCAGTGCCAGGTCAGCTGCGACCCCGTTACCACAACAACTCAGGCTCCAATTGTTGTCCAGTTCACGTTTGAACAGTGTCAGCCCCAATGTCAGCAACAGTGCGCGCAATCATGTGTTGCACAGCAGCAGTCAATCAACCAGTGCATGCCGCAGTGCCAGCAACAGTGCCAGGCTAGCTGCGCCCCGGTGACAACTACAACGCCTGCTCCCGCCACCATTGAAATCACCCTTCAGGTAAGCCTCTATAAACTCACATATATCAGAGGTGAAAGACATTTTTGCTGTATTAGTAATTAGTATGCGAGAAAAGGAGCCTATCTAACGTAAGGTAAGGAGTGTCTCTGTAAACTCACAGAGAATGCAAAACAGTTATTCCATTATGCAAGCAAACACGATAAAATAAATATTTTCAGGCAGCAGTTGCCATGTCCGCCCAATGCCAACCCCAGTGCCAGCAGCAGTGCACTCAGCAGTGCGTACAACAGACCAGCTCTCAGCAGTGCGCTCCCGCCTGTGAACAGCAGTGCTCCACCCAATGCCAACCCGCCATGGTCTCCTGTCAACCTCAGCAGCAGTCTAACCAATGTCAATGCCAGACTGGTTACTCTCCTTGCCAGAACACTTCCGGACAGTGCTGTCGCAGACGATAAGTTATATCGGAACGAATATTCTCCCCCTTTGTCATGTACATAGACGAATGAATCGAAGAATAAAATGTCTTGATTGAATTTGATTGAACGAATGTCCCATGACATGCACAGCGCGGCGTAAACACACGCAAAAAAAACCGAACGCCTTATTTTTGGTAAAGCAGTGGACCAAATCCCAACTCGGATCACACGCAACCTGAGTAAGAGAAAGAGAACGAAACAGTGCCGATATTTGATATTTTAACTACTATTTAAGGCCAATATAGGCCGAGAGCTACCTATGACAAGGACCAAGAGTGACCGGAATTTTAATTAGTACTACAGTAACGAATTAAATTAATACAACTATTAGCAACGCACGTGTATACGAAGGTGTGAATGTGAACATTAGAAACGAGGAACAAAAAACCGGAATAGGATGGGGCACCAAAATCTTAAAAATCAGTGAAACTTTGGAACGCTTCTTAAAGGAACAGGCCCATCAAAGTAACCCTATATTTACGATACGTTCATAATGATTATCAAGCATTTTTATTACAATATACACAAACTAAATATTACATTTATTCGCCCCGAAAAACTTTTTCCGATGCGCTCAACGTATATGTATACCGTAAAACCGCAAATGCCTTGTTGTCTATGCAAATTTATCGTGAAATAATAATGCGATTAAAATTTGCATATACAGCTTTGAAATCTGCAGTTTTATGGTATACACATACGTTGAGCACATCGGAAAAAAGTTTTCCAGTGCGAATAAAGATGAGATTTAGTTTGTATGCATTGTAATAAAAATGCTTGATAGTCATTATGAACGTATCGTAAATATAGGTTTATTTTGATGGGCCTGTCCCTTTAAAGCGAAATACCGGCCCGTTTTTGAAATACATCGAGTAGACCAGCATTCTTATGCAGCTTATGCAAATGAAAAAAATAAGAATAAAAAATCTAGCTAAATTCGAGCAAATTAGCATAAATACGTAAGAATTCAGTTGTCCACGATAAGTTTCAAAAATCGGCCGGTATTTCGCTATAAAGGATATACAACTCCCAACACAACTAATCAGCTAGCTCTAGTGGAGATCAATCACACAAATAATGAATAAACGGCGCGGCACAAAGAAAATATAGCGCACCAAGCTGAACTGGGGAGAAACAAAAAAAAGACAGTTATTGGGTTTTCTTAGCCCTTAGCGATTTTCCCACCTTACCTTATCACATAGCGATGCACCGACAATATTGTTCAAACTTCTGAAGATATCTCTAAGCTACTATGTATCTAAGGTAAGGTAAAGTGAGGTCGAAGGCCCACAGCTCGTGAGAAAACCAAAGATCACAATCACAGTAAGAAATGAACTAACCTTGGAAATCCCTTGCTTCTTGAGCAGGCCGCTGTCGGTCTTGCCCTCCCTGTCCTTGCAACGGTCACAAGAAGCGCCGCGGATCACTTCCATACAAAAGTATTTGCGAAGCAGCGACTCGACGGTCACCTGGAATGAAAATGTATACTTTTTAATGGAACCAAACTAACAATAAGCTTCCCACATTTCGTTTTAAATTGAATACATTGATTTTCATGGAATCGTACATTATCTCATGGCCTAAACTCGTTGACGCTCTGACCGACGAAACCACCATCCGAATTAGCATACTGCATAAATTTAGACGGTGGTCTTGAGCTCGTAGCCATACCACCGTCGGGATTAGAATATTAGGTATGGTGAAAAGCAGAAACGTATTGTATAGAGCTACAAGTTTCGGAAACACTACATCAATTTGAATGGTGGTTTTGAGCTTTTCCCGACGAGTTTTCTGCCCTGCGATTATCTGCTTTGATTTTCGCAATGATTGATTTTCATGGCATCTTACATTCTCTACTTTGATTTGCGCAATAATATTTTGATTTTCCTTTGAAATGTCATTCATGTCCGAAATTCCGAAATATACGTATGCTGGTTAACGCTACTCCATAGACTTCAAGCTATATTAGGGCGCGTTTAAGATGGGCGAAAGAAAGAAAAAAATGCGTTTTCGGCCGTTCAGGTTGGCCGAAAAGAAAACTTTTAATACTAAGGGAAAATGAAAAAATACAGTAATTTTTTTCGGGTTTTGTCTGCGTCTCTTGTTTTTGCATTGTCTTTCAAAAGTTTTCTTTTCGGCCAACCTGAACGGCCGAAAACCTATTTTTTTCTTTCTTTCGCCCAACTTAAACGCGCCCTTATTAACGAGTATAGGCCGGTGCAAGGTATTTAAAACAGTTCAAATGCGATAGGAAAAACGTGTAAAAGATACATATTGAGCAACGGAACAGAATGGAAAGATAAGTCAATAGAGAAAAACATACCACTCCGTTAAAGGACTTGGGTATTGAGAGGCTGATCACGCTGAATCGATCATGACGAACTTTCTGAAACAATTCACATTCATTGGATGAAGGCACTAAAACTAAAGGATGCACAGCCCCGTGACGCTAATCTTGCATCGTGAGCTAAACCGGTATAAATTCCGTGCGGAAATGGAGGTGGTTTCTTTAGCTTAGTGGTAGACTGTTTTAAGAAAACACAATGTTTCGGTGAAATATATAAATTTCGAATCGCTTCCGGATGTGGTTCGTGCGTGTTTAACGCACCAATCTATAAGGCACAGGCACATTCAACATTTTGTTTAAACTGACGGAGGTGCTCTCTTATGCACCCGCAAAATTGCCCGGCTTTTTCATAGTCAATAAAAGCACTCACCTTAAACGCACAATGTGGTGCGCAACATTGGAGTTGTGTCGCAATGAGTCCAAAACAAGGAGCCCGTAGTGCAGTGTCCAATTGGACAGTAAGCCGGCATCTGAAAAAACGCAGAATTGCTGGATGAACCAAGCGGGCAGCGTCGCAGTTCGGAATCTCTCATCGCCAAGTGACACTTATTGAAAAATGATGATTTCTCGTTGAAGGGACAATTTTGGTACTCACATTGTAGTTTTAAGTAATTCTTAGTTAAAAATGTAGTTTTAACAATACTTTACAATAAAGAAATTTGATTAATAACAAGCTCGTATTGCTAAGTGTGTTTGGGCCAAATAGTGCACAACAAACAGCACACTTCGACTACTCTAAATGTGCAATGAAGAGAGTGTCATTGTCCACTACAATGAGTGCGAAACTTCCACACGTTCCTTCTTTTCTTGTCATAAACACATACTGACAAACTTCACTCAGATACAGTAATACATATCTAATAAACGTTCAACTCCAACAACATACCGGCGAAATACCCTGCTTGCTCTGGAAACAAGGTCCTCTTGTCCTTCACCTTCACACTTCTCCTGGCAATCGCCTCCACCATTTCCAGGCAAGCCCACGTCGTGGAAACTCGATCCCGAAACGGAACACTGAAACAGTTTGGGTTAGGATTAGGAGTACGTATATGACTTGCAGGACTGTAGTTGGAGCAAACCACCTAGAGAAATTGGAGGCAACCCATGGTGAATGAGTGTAACACCATTACTACAAAGATCGTGAAAACCAGTCCAATTAGAAGTCACGATCGATTACGTTATGGGGTTTCCATGTTTGAGAATCGCACATGCGAAAATGTCAAATGCCTGTCCATGTTCAAGTCATTTTACATTTACATGAATGTCAACTGCCTACCGTAACCCCAGCGAATCGCACATTTGACGTGGTCCTGCAGCGAAAATGCCCCAAACCCGTTCTATTTGGAACAGTACCGCATCAGACCCGTGCTATTTGAAGTAGATCCGTACTATTTTGAAATAGATCCATACTAGATCTAAAATCGCTGCGGGACCTTGTCATTTACACTGATTCGAACATGGACAGGCGTTAGTCATTTTCGCAAGTGCGAATCGCATACATGGAAACCCCCATTACGACATACCTGCGCATCGAGAAGACTAGAACGACACAAGTGTGATCGAATGGCGGACAGCTCCTCCTCCCACGTGGTCACGAACACGTTGAGAAGTTCGTGCAGGTCATGTTCAACGCCTAGAGAAATCTCAGCTAATAAGTACCTTTCACTGAACTCTTTCTCTATCACTCAACTTCGAGAAAAAAAAAAGATAAAACTCTGATCCTGCTATTTTAACCTCATACTACTACTGTTCAACATGATGTTTTAGCTAATTTTACACTGAGTATTGAGTTTCAATTTCTCATAAACCACCGTTGGAAAAGAACTTTCGCAAATAGATACCAATAGTAATGTTCCACTTGTGTCTGGCAAGTGCAGCTACCAATTCTGCCGCAGAAAGAGTATCACAGTCGACCGAGTTCAGCTCTACAAAAGGAAACAATAAAATAGGCATTGAACAATACGCGAACTAAGGCTCTGTGTTTACGTATTGCTTACATTATATATTCTATAGACATATTAGATATTACATTATATATTACATAGTATTTACGTTATATAGGCTCATATTGTATATTGTATTACATAGTTCATTATATATCGTTTTCGTTATATAGGCTCGCGCTCGGTTGTCATCAATTGGCCCACACAAAAAAAATACAAAGAAGAAGAAGAAACCAATTCTTACTAAAGATCCCTGGGTTCCTAGGGGGCAAATGCTATTAGGGCAGGTAACAATCGCCATTGGAAAAAGCGCGAAAGAAAGCCTTGGATTTCGTAAGCGCTGTAAAGTAAAGGAAAATGAGCGCTAAAACACCTACGCATGACCATATCGCGGAGCTGTTCCACAAATCCGTCGTGCAATTCCGAATGCGACAGATCCAGGTTGCCCAACCACCGCACGAACGATGGAACGCTGTAAAGAATAACAATTATATTGTTGAAAATAATTCGAAAATAAAGAAATTCATTCCTTGGTGTGATCGCAAGGGACTTTGAATCCGGAATCGGGGTGCTACAAAAAGTATTATCCCTTTAAAGCTGTACTGCACTGTATTCCTATGCATTACGTGCAAACTTCGCATGTCCTTTTGAACATAACCGACAGTGAAGCGGAATGCAAATTGCAAAAAGATGTAGCTGCACAAAACCAGCACAACTATCTTTAACAAGATTCACGCCCATGTGTCCTACCGCTCTAAGTAATCACAGCATAGCCATAGATAGTTCACACCTGGACAATCCTTGCAGGAGCGCATTTGCATAACATGAGTTGCCAAGGTTGTACAATCCGGGAACACCCACATTTCGAGAAGCTGAATGAGATTATGGAATACAAGATAAGGTTAGTAAGCTTCGACTCATATTTAGCTGAGAAAAAGCTAGTCAAATTATAGCCACATAAACTATCAAGAACAGAATACAACAGGTAAAATATCCTTAATGGGAGAGGAGAAGACATCAGACATTATAAACCAGAGAGCTACATGAATAACAAACTTATTCTTCTAGAATCCGATGGACGAGATGTTGAGTAGAGGTAGATCACGGCAGCAGCCAAGGTTCCTCCCAGTAAGCATGCCGGTAATATACACGAGCTTTGCTCACGGCTCATCGCTGAGCAACTTCGCGGACGGCGGATGAATCAACAGATAATTGTCCCCCCTTCTTTTCCAAAGGCCTGTAAGGGGAAACTATTAACACAAAAAAATGAACTATTTTTCTACAACAACAATTACAGCGATTATGGCGATGGCGTCAAAGATTTATTTATTGCCATCTACATTCGAAACCAAGTATATTACACGTGCATTGTGCAAAAGTAAAACGTAAATGTATATCTTATTATATAAAGGAGAAGAGTTTACTTGGTCTTTTGTTTGTATGCACGCAACGAAATCCTTTCATAAAGAAAATTTTCTATTCACAATCGAATGAGAATACATATACAAAATCTTTGCCGCTGGCCGGATTCGAACCCACAGCAGCACACAATCTCTCGCTTCACAGTCCAACGCTCTACCTGCTGAGCTATGCTAACTTATTACAAGGATAATCCTCTGCCCTACATACAGCACCTTCAATAGCAAATTTGCATGGTAGCATTAGTCGAGTGGTGATCCAAACTGATTATTATACGTTTCCATAATCAGAGACGTGTGAATGTGTGGGAGGAGAAAGAGACGAGAGTTAACTTTTTAAATTGTAGCAATCCTTCTTTTTAAATAGGGAACAATCGGATGAAGGCCGATTCCTCCAGTCGGAGAAGAGCCCGTAGGGCTCTTCGAACGGCTGGTATAAAATAAGTAACGTCTAACATAACCGTCACACCAGTTTCTATGTGCGCGAACGAACCGGGTCCCGTTCCGGCTAGACCTTACGAACCGGGTCCCGTTCCGCCTGGGCGGCTCGTATTACTGTACGTACCGGTACGTAAAACGAACCGAGTCCCGTTCCGGGTTCGGAACCCGGTTCCTTTGCCTCGCATGCACTTTGCATGTTTATTTATCTTTTTTTTGGAGAATGCTCAGCTTTTCGACTTGTTCTTATTTTTGTTCGTTTTCTTCGAATTTCTATATTATTGTTTGCAACAGGTAGTCATGTTCATGTACCGCTTCGATGAAGACATGGAACGAGGACGATGAAATGAAATAATACGCTTTATGGTATGTTTAGATCCAATAAATAGCTGTGCATTTTTTATTACAGTTTTCTTTACTACACATAATATTTCAGACGTCTGCAACAAAGACATCGACTGCTTCGTGGCGGTACCGGAGTTCGGCGTTCGGCTGGATAGAACTGGGCTGGTTATTACGGAATAGCGACGCTATGGAGACAGATCGGTATGTATGTCGTAAGTTTTACAGTTTATAAGTACAAAATTCTTACCAACACGTGGTGTCATTTTCCAAAGCTACGAGTTTTTTGTAATTTTCGATGTTCTCTTCTATTTTACCTATATTCACACATTTATTTTGCTAGGGAAACGTGCCTGCTCGCTTCGAAGAAGAATGAAGGGAGGATAATGATATAAAAGTAAGTTTTATGGATGACCTATTGAGAAGAACTGACTATTTCCTGGATGTTATTATAGATGCGTATTCCTTTCAGCAAGTGCAACCGCGCCAGTTTTGGACCACGATAAACACCAATATTTCGGCAGGATGGATGAATGTACGTATTTGTTGTTTTAGTGTATTAACAGAGGTTCGGTTTCATTCGCATTTCTGTGACGACCTGACGACTGTCTTATACTCCCATTTTAGCGCATTTTCTCTCACTCAACCGTTTGCGAGCCTGTGCGATGTGAGATATGATTATTGGGGTTGAATATGAATTCTAGAAGTTGTGAAGGTGAGACTTGCACTTTCCTGTTGCTTTAGGATCCATGGGAAGCCTTATATGATGATATATATTTTCCACATTGTTGTTTAGGACACGATCGGACGCTTTCAACTGCACAACCGACAGAAATGATCACTGACACGGAGTGGTAAAATAAATGCGATGACACAGACCCATGTGCTCGGCAACGCAAACTCCAGGTTGGTGACTTTAGATCACTGGCTACTTCTCGGCTAGTGCTGGGTAACCTCTAGCCCTTTTTACATGGTGAAATTGCCGATGGGGGGGCGCTAGATTTTCTTTCTGCTAAATGTGGTCTAATACATACGTGAGCATTTTTCTGCTTATTGAAAGTTTGAAAGCGAGAACGGCGAAAAGCCTATATTGTTGTACCGCCAGTTAGATGCGAAAAGCTTGTACCTAGTACCTACAATAAGAAATTCTCCAATAGAATCTTTTATTTTTTTGGCTATAGTTTCTAGGCGTCATAGTGGGCAAACAAATGGTGTTTTCTTCACTTTAAATAAATTATTCAGGGATGACATCTTACGTGAGGATATTAACGCGACGGATTCTGCTTCACTGCAACGCTTCGTGCTTCGCAACTTGCAAGAAATATCTGCAGCATCAAGGTTGGTGCGAATTTTTATATGTTTATTAAAATATTCTTCGACGCGCACAACCCTTTGGGGCATGTAACGAATATTACCTCGTTTGTGTTGAGCCTAAAGCCTAAAGTTATTTCCTGAATTTGGGAATGAACACCAAATAAGATGATGGGACTAGAACTCTAATTTGCAAGCCAATGTTATGAGCACTCATCACTGGAAACCCGAATTTGTGCTATGCTATGTACGCAGTCTTATTTCCGTCTTTTGTACTCATTGGGTTCATTTTCCTGACAATTAAACACATCATGCTAAAATATGTCAAATCTAGATGCAGTTGCGATGGCGGAACGCTCGGCTAATTGGTTCCACGACATTCTGACCACATGTCCCGACATGCACGGATGCCACATACAGCACACAGCACAGCCAGAAACTCTGAAGTTGTGGGAACGAGAAGATACAGACAGACGGCTTTAGCTTTAGAAATATACTTGTTGGGTACTAAATGAGGTAATTAGTACGCAGACTGTTTATAAGAAGTACTTAACAGGAAAGTGAAAACCCCGATTTCGCCCCGATCAAGGCCCGATTTTTTGAGGGACTTGATCGGGGCGAAATCGGGGTTTTTGGTTTCCCATATACACATCCTCCACTTAGAATTAGTGGGAAAATTTCTGGAAGCATTTGAACACTACCTCGTCTGTGCAACCTATAGCTATTAGTTCAAGTAATTTATTCGCGAGTTGTTGGCTATTCTTTTATGTTGTTAGGTATTAAGGTATTTAGTTTATGTTAGATATGATAGATATGTTAGATAGATTTATGGTATATATTTAGTTACTATTTTGACTTGTAGATTAACTCTTGGCATAACTCTGTTGTTTAATTTAACCGCGTTACATAGTTTGATTATTGTTGACGTCGCAGTTATGTAGCTGACTTTACCCTTATTATAATTGTTTGCACTCATTGTCAGTTTACTGATATATTTATTTACATCATTAACATCATTACATTTCCATAACATTTTCCCATATCTTATAATGTTTTGTAATTGCATGTTTGCCGTATGTATAATTTGACATTGGAGTCTTATAATAAAATATTCTAAGTGATTTCTTTAATTGGCGTAAAGTTAATATTGTTTATTATATTTTTCAAGCGGAAAGGGGCCGGGCGCGATTCTGCACTTTATAAGGTGTTTTCTAAGATACGTCGCGGCTACCGTAGCCAAGTACTGTGCCGCACGGTATCCGACCCAGCAAAAAACCTGGTACGCGATCCGGATCGCGTACCGGGTTTTCTACCTGGAACGGGACCCGGTGCGTAAGCTGACCAGAGTTCTCTGGTAGAGAAGCGCACGGGGCTCCGTTCCGAGTGAACGTACGGGGTACGCGTGCCGGAGTGCGTACCGCGTGCGTTCACTCGGAACGGAGCCCGGGACGTTTCGGAATTTATGTAGCAACTACTGTAATGGCTACGGTAGCGAAAGTGTTTTTTAGAATACACTATTTATTTATTAGGGACCGCACCATCCACTCACTATTCGCTAATAAAAGGAAAATAACAAATCAAATAAGACTGGCAATTGCACACGTAATTAAGAAATTTTTTATTTCATGAAAAATCTACTACGAATGACAGGAAACCAAGACATAACCAATATATGACACATGAACAATTAATAACGCAGTATTTTAACTGAATTAAGCTAAATCAATTTAATAATCGAGAAGAGTTAAGTAGAGTAAGTTTAAGTTAAATATGTGCCAGCCAACAAGGTACCAATGGTGCAAGGTGCGACGACAGTGCAAAATTAGAAAAACACGCATACAGGATACATATGGATGTACTACTATCGAATACCCTATTTGAAGTAAATAAATATTAACAGTTATGTAACTAAAGAGGCACAAAATCTATGACAACCGCATATTAAAAGTCACTTAGTCAACAACAAGAGGCATTCTGAATTTGAATTTGAGAACCACCGCTGGATTCACCACAAGAACCAGAAATCCCATTTATAAAGTCGGTAGTCGGTAGTCGATAGGCACGGAAATAACGGCTTCCCTTTCAGAAACTTCAGGATATTCTGTTTCGCCATCAAGTTGTTGTGGCAGACCAGTATACTGTTCGACGGATGTGTAGAGTGTAGGACCTGGAAATAAATACAAATGGTTGTTGATTATGTAATGCTGTAAGGCACATAAGAATCATAAAGAAGGTATCAATTTTCGTGCTATATAAGGCATGGCTGGATAAAACTTAAGGATCCAAATATGAACGAGTAAGTGCACAATTGTCCATACAGGTAAATGTATATAAAATAAACATGCCTGAAAAAAGACCTCGCTGTGATACAATTGGAAGCCGTCAAGATCGTTCCACACGTGACAACCTGTAATGAGCAAGCATTGAAATAGTGAATCTGATTTGATTTATGATTGTAAATGTATATACGGATTACAAATGGCAATATGGCATTTTCATCCTAAGCATAAGGTCGACGACTTTTGACAACTTTTGTCCAGCATCTACAAGACAATAATCTTTATTTTATAGTTGCGGAGTGGAGGAACACAATGCCGGATTATCTAGATAAATAGACAAATAAGACAAACCCTCACAAAAATAGCCAAACAAGTGAATAAATATCATGCATTTTATGGGCGCAAAAGAACTAGCCTGTTGCTTGTTCCAAAACAAATGGGGGACGTTGATGCCTTTTTCCTGATGTGAAACATTCTTGAGGACTTGTGAGATCTGCAAAATAAAAAAGGATAATAATAAGAATAATAATTAAGTGATTGTATATAACTTCTCAAACAGCTAAAGTATGTTAAAGTAATCAGGTACTATGTACTATTTGTCTAAACATTAAATAAAGTAAACCATACTTCATTATTTGCCGGCTCCAACACACGCACCAACATGCATGCAACGCGATCGGGCATGATGAATCAGACGAGAGAGCGATTCACAACACAGTATCAGTCGGCAGTTACCTAAACAAGAGTCAAGAGGAAATAAGAACAGAAGGACAATAACGACAATGAGAGATAATTACGCATGGGAATGAAATTGTGGCCATTCCAGCCGAAATAAAAAATACCAAACCTTGTTTTGTCTGGCGCATCTTGTTCATATTATTTTCTTCTTTAGCAACGAGCGCAGTTCTTAAAAAGGTGCTCCATATCCTTCTGCTCAAGTGTCAGCTTATTACACAGATTGAGATCTGAATAAACGGACATTGTGGACATCGTGCCGAGGACTCGCTGCTCGCAAGTCTGGAAAGGAATAAATTTAAATAAAGTAATTACATGAAACAATAAACCAATCCAGAATTGTGAATAACCGTACTGTCGGTTTCGGTTCCGAACTCAAACAATTAAGAACGTGTGTTTGTTGGGCGCATAGGAAATTGCTTGCCTATGGAAAACGTACAACACAACTTACAGCCGAGTTTCACAGAAGGAGGCATGGGGGATTTATTGACCTCCCTCCACTCCATACCTGAAAGTACACTACTTACATAAATATATATATCACGTAAAGTAGGCTACTTTATTTTTATTCACACATAGAAACCATCAGATACAACATCAAACAACATGGAACAAGCGTGGAATGATTCTAGCTTCTAGCGTCCTGCTTCTTCCATATAACAAGTAAAGTAGTACCCAAGCATAGAAAAAAATAAAATGAGTCGAAATTCGCTGGTGAGGAGGCAGGTGAGGACAAACAAAACAGTCGAACAAAATATAAGAAACGAACCTTGAACGAATTTTGCGATCGCTCGAACTGATAGCTCAGAAGGTCAGCGCCATCTGCTTCATACTTTCCCGCAAACATCATCATGGACGCAAACATCACTAAATATGTGACGAAATTCATTTGGTCACTTCAAAACTGCAAACATACGCACAGATAAGAAATAGGATAGGGTTAGCTAGAACTAAATCAAACCCGGGATTGAGTTCGACATGGTGAATACTGCCCAGCGTCTGAATCTCTAGTTTCTTTCCGCCAACCATATTAAACGGCTTGGTCTTGGTGTCCATATGTTGTAAGAGGCCCCGGAACCATACAGAGCTCTGAATGCAGTAATATTTATCATAATTTCATACTTTAAACAATATACAAAGGGAAATGTACAAGATATTATAAATCGAAAGCATAGCTCAGGAAGCACCTAAGTTAATCCTAGTTATGTCCTGTCTTGTAAGAAGTGCGTGACTCGGCGAATCCCGACAATATATTAGCCGAAAGGAAAGGCCACAGCGTGTGGGTCGACTGGTTTTAGAATGTTTTAAGTGAAAAGAAATGAAACAAACACTAAAAAAAACTAACTAACCTGAGAATGCTTCTATACGCTTCGCCTTTCCAGTTCCACTAGGCCCATACACTTAGGAGATGAGGGAGGTATCACTGGCAACCAGCTCGATCCACTGTTGAGCATGCTCCTATATCGGAGAAGTGCACTAATATATTAAGAAAATATGTACGTAAAAAAGTGTCGAAAACGGGAAAGCACAATTGAAACAATTCACATTATATTGTATTGTTGCAATGGGCGTTGTTACATACACTTAACAAGAATACAATAACTTCTAAGCAGTAGAAATTAGAAATTAAAAAAATGCAAAATAAAATAAAATGCATTAAAAACGAGTATAAATTCGGAACGGTACCCGGATCGTACACTCGGAACGGTACCCGGTTCGTTTTCAAAACCGGTAAGTACCCACATTACGTTCCGAGTTGCCGGTCCGTGCACTCGGCCCGTTTGCAAACGGACCGCTTACTCGGAACGGAGCCCGGTGCGTTCTCCAGCATAGTTTGCAATTTAAAATTGTGCACCGTGCATGCACATATGGCAAGTAGCCAGACAATAGCTACCGTAATTTTTAAGACTGTACTTTAGAAAACGGTAAATGTAAATTTATTTGGCAGCTTCTTATTTCCTTTAAACATCCTTTTGTCATCCATGTTGAATGTATTACGAAATAATATTTCAACAAAAGGACTTGATGAGCTTCCCCCCATTCAAGTTGCACAAATCAGTCCCACAGAATGCACAGTATGCTCACGCTCCTCAACTCCAAGCCAAAAATACATTATGCGACTTTCCAACACATCAATTCAAGATCTGGTTTTTCTACAACTACAACATTTATTCAAAGTAGAGAAACAGAAAGTTAAAGTATAGGACAAGCACAGCGATAAGAAGCACTACCACAAATATTCCTGCATACTTCAAATTTTCCAAAAAAAAAAAACATCCCATAAACCGTCCGATAACAACGTAGTTCCAAAAGACCAAAAGTATAATAATAATTACTTATAGATGTAAAAAAAATTAATGCCTACCAAAGGCAGAGTGCCAAACTTTTCCAGGTAACTTCTCAACAACAGGAAAAGTGTGGCACTGAAGTAAGAGATCCCAAAAATATAAAGCATGTTACAAAAAGAAATACTTATAGGAAAAGAAGTATAGACGAATCAGACACATGGAAAACGAGGACTTACTCGGCGTGGCAGAGCCTGCAATGTATGGGGTACCTGCGCATCAAAAATCCGCATCCTTCTCAATAAGGAAACCCCCAAGTTATTTGTATAATTTAAGAAATCATCTATTTCCTCCAACTTGTACCGCGCACCACCCAAGTTCGTCAGTATATCTACCATAACGCGCATGTTCCCACATTTTCCTGGCCTGACACCAACAGAAAATAGGGTATCAAGATTAATGATAATAAAAAAACAGTCAAAGGAAACAAATCTCAAATCCAAAAATAATCAAATATACGCGCAGAAACTGATATTTTTCACAACGGGACGACGATGACAGATCGGAAACCTTAAATTATGACAGTTGAGGAATAGAATAAAGAAGCAAAATCGAAGAAATAAAGAAGGAAAAAAGTATTCAAAAATTGAGTGGAAAGGTTAGGGTATAACGCGCTGATGACGCGAGCGCATAAAAATGGCACATTTTAGAACTACCACACTTAGAGCTTTTAGAGCTACGCCGTTCCCCCAGCTACACTACGCCCCGTCTTTATCGTCGTGCTCTAAATTTGTGCATAGAGTTGGGGGAAAAACTTTTCGTGTCAAAGTGCCAAACTAGTCAATAAAGGTTAAGAGCTACTACGTCCCCCTCCCAGCAACATAAAAAATAATAGTGCTCATTACAACAAATCGCACGCTGTCATCAAAAAGCGTGGAGAATTTCAAAGAGAATGCGCCTTGGGGCAAACATGCTTTTGCGTTGAAATTAAGAACATACGCTTTGGTAGCCAACACGACGACGCATTTCTCTTCTAGCACATGTCCACCTTACCCTTTCCTACTACCAAACAACCCCACTGAAACAAGCCTTCAAAGTTGCACATAAAACACTACATAAAACTACGAAAGTGAAATGGGGAAAAAAGAAAAGACTAATATACAAACAAATCAATAGCAATTGCCTAGTTCTGGCGCGCAAAATACATCAACCAGGCACTGGTCCTTCAGGACAACCATAGACGGATGATCGTCGACGTAGAGCAAGAAGTGGCGTACTGGTTGGAGCGCCTACAAAAAAAAGGATAAGAAGACCAAGTAAAAGATTGTGGGAAATAATGTCAGGCAATACAGCACTAATAATCTCCACTTCCACCTTCCACACCTCGACCTGTCAAATTTGCAGCACACAAGAGAATTCAAGAGAAATAATCTTCTCGTACATCTCGTGTGCAACGCGTCGCAACGGGATATAACACCTTCATTACTTCAAACTTCTTTAGTTTTATTTCTTCCATCAATTACCCATCTGCCTGCATTTTATTCATTCATCATCCTTAACAACAATAACCCTAATGATTCGGCTAATTGGCAAGCTCCCAACTGGGACCGGCTTTCTTTTTCATCACCTTATACAAATGGGAAATGGGAACAAATACCCCACTATAAGCCTCACCAACCTCGTCTATTCATCGGTAGACCTCTTTGACTTGGAGCGCGCAGCAGTTTTCCGTTTGGTGGCGCTCTGTTTGGTGCCTCTCCGAACGGGTGACGGGCCTAACGCTTCCGTAGAAGAAGACGATGATGAAGATGGACTCGAGGGAGCCTCCTCGACACGCCGAGACTCAGATGGAGCTGGATCATTCTCAGCGCTTGGCCTATGTCCTTCCACTGGAAGTGAATATTACAATATATTAATATACATAAGATAATAAAATAATAGTCACAGAAGCAAGCCATCAGGAATCCGGTCCCATTATACAAAAAATTTCGAGTATTTTTCGCGGAAAGGTCAAATCAGTTTTTGCCATAAAGGTGAAAGAGAAGTGATCTACACGACAGCTTAGAGAACCAACTTTCTAAAAGCAAAACCTTTCTAAAAGGCCGTTATTTCAGTTTAAAATAATATAAATAAAAAATTAAAGAGATCGAATAATCGAAAAAAGAACCTTTCTTCAGAACGCCGTTCACTCGCATATAACCTTCCGGAAATTGTTCCCTTGAAGAAGAGGTAGACGTTGCACCCAGTTCAGAAGTCTCTTGCTGCTGCGCTGGTCCTGTTTGGCCTGCCTGCTCTTCGGATTCTTGAACTTGCTCATTCTGGGACAGCTGCGGAGCAAGTGGCTGTTGTGATGGATTTTGAAGTTGCGATTGTGGCGGTGGCTGTTGAGCTTGCACTTGTGGTTGTTGCGGTGACTGATGCAGTTGCACTTGTTGTGGTGGTTGCTGCAGTTGCACGTGCGCCTGTTGCGGTGACTCCTGAAGTTGCATCTGTGGATGCTGCGGAAGACGTTGCAGTTGTGTTTGTTGCGGTGTTTGCTGAAGCTGGACGCGTGACTGTTGCGGATGGACATGTGGATGTTGCGGAGACGGGTGCAGTTGCACTTGCTGCGGTGACTGCTGTAGTTGCCCGTGTGACTGTCGCGGATGCATCTGTGGATTTTGCGGAGGCCGTTGTAGTTGTGCTTGTTGCGATGGTTGCTGCAGTTGCACGCATGACTGTTGCGGATGCACATATGGACGTTGCGGAGCTGACTGCAGTTGCACATGGTGCGGCGGCTGCTGCAGCACATGTGACTGTTGCGGATACCCATTTAGGTGTTGTGGATGAACGCGTGACTGTTGCGGATATACACGCGGATGTTGATGAGACGGCTGTAGTTGTACCTGTTGCGGTGGCTGCTGCAGTTGAATGTGTGCCTGTTGCGAATGCACATGTGGATGTTGGGGAGACGAGTGCAGTCGCGCTTGTTGCGGTGACTGTTGTGGCTGTTGTGGTTGCACATGTATATGTGGCAGTGGCGGCAGAAACAATGTCGCACCCGGAAATTGCGCCATAATATTGTCGATTCTTTGTTTAAGACGAGTACTCGCAAAGTTACACATATCCAACAAGTTTGCGCCATCCTGTCCACGCTGGTGATGATGAGCTACAAAAGAAACAACTTTATGAGAGATTGCGAGTTTTTGATGAATTCTATTCTCATCCATCAGAATGAATTATATGAATTATATCCCTATATCGGACTGAAATACCGAAATCCGGCAATATTTGATGATAATGTGAAGAAAGAGAAATCACTTTTTTTCTGCAACGTGTCAAAGGCCGCTGCTTAAAACTCACATATAATATCCCTCGTCACTCTTCTCAAAATAGAACAGCAGAAATTAAATCCAGGCGGCTGAAGTTTGGGACCCGTACAAAGTGTAGGATTCATCACGATGATATTGCTCTGCAATATGATTTAGTCAACGAGTTGAGCATTATTATTATTACTAGTATTCCGGAATAATTAGTGAACGATTTGAGCAATGTGATTTGAGAATCTGAGCACTATTATTATTATTACTAACATTCCGGAAAAACTCAAATTAGATGCCCATATGCAACTCGCCAAGCGAGGAAAGCACGTGGTGGAGACCCACGCGCTATGCATACTTATTGTTAGTATGGGAAACAATATTTTCGCTAAGTTGCCAGCCAGGCACAGCCCAACTGAGAATGGGTTGAAATGAAACGCTGCGAAGATAGTCAACTCCTTATTTATCGAAAACAAAGACGTGGTAATTGAGTAGAGTGCTTTAGTGTAAGGCGTAAGACTCTCGTTATAGTCAATGGCCCCCACTTAATAACAAATAAATAAAAATAAAACCAACGCGTAACAAACAGTCCATTTCCAAATCTGTAAGATCACAAATGACAGGACCCAGTGTACGACGGAAAGCTGCACGCAGTATTGCAAGCGGCTGGAACAATACGGACTTTGCACACATGGGCTAATGCCGGATAGTGTGAAGTGTGTGAATGAACAAAACAAAAAAGCAATTCGTGCGTAAATGGGGCGAAAATTAAAAAATAAAGTTGTGTCTCCGGACATGGTCGAAGCCAATTCGTAGATGGTCGATGCATAATGTTACGCACCGATTTATAATTAGAGATTAGAGCCCAGAACAACACTCACCTGTTCCATTATGTATCCACCCAGAAACTCCTCTAGTGGGTACGTTTTCACTATGCCCATGAATCGGGCGAGCATAAGTCGAATGGACGACGGGAGATCCTTCCGCTAAAAATGAGCTATAAAGTAGCCAAAATAATATTTATTCGAAAAACTGCATAACACTAAGGAACTGTTCTACACAACGTAGAATAATCCAAAGACTAACAATTGGCTACACTAATATCATTCTAACTAACAACTAACTCATACGCGCAAGTGTATTGGTCGAAACACGAAGGAAATCTTGAGAATTGCTGCGTGACTTTACTGGAATTATGCCCAATCTATACAATACATTAAAATCACACAACTTGCCTTAAATCTCGTTGCTGGTTTCGGCCCGCCAAGTCTTTCACGTGAACCGCACACCAGCTCGTAGTACTCAACCTCCGGAGGCTTCGTCGAGGACAGCAGCCCGACCACTTTCCAAATCTCCCACTCAAGCTGTCGCACCTTCCGGAACGCCTCTTCCCGGTGAAAACGCAGGTTCATTTCTTCTAGCCCATCCGCTATCTTTATCGCTGCCGTTTCCTGTATCCTCTGTTCGGAACTGGCCGTCTGGTTGGTTGTTCTAGTCCGCGCCACTGCCTGCTCGTATTGGGAACGCAGGTTTAGAACCTTCAAACGGGCGCAAGCCTCCAAATCCAGCTCATCCACCTTATAGAGCTCCAAGTCCAAGAAGCGTAGTCGACTCAGCAAGTTTCTCTCTCGTTCAGCCACATCTTCTGCTATGGGGGGCGACACCAGCAACTGCGCCGCGTGCTCCCGTTGTATCTTCTCAACATCAATGATGTCCTCCATCCTAGGCCGTCCAACTGTCTCTAGCGTGAACTCAGTGGCTCCAGCATCCCCTTGTGATGGCGCAGCTGTAGATCCCTCTCCTTCCACAGCTTGTTCCCCACCATTGTTAGCTACCACGGGAGTTTCCTCTTCATCCAAATCTTCATCGATAAATGCTCTCGGTGACGTTAGCACAGGTAGTGTGCACCATCTATCTCCAAGTTTCTCTCCTAGTTCCAATCCTTCCGTAGACTCTCGAAGCCCGTCAATAGCAATGTGCTGCACTTCGTAATTCGTCAGCCCGAACGCTTGCAAATATTTCGTCCATAGATATTCCCTATACATCCCTTCTCGGTCCACCATGTTCATCTTTGGTAACATATTAGTGCTACCCAAATATATTGGATATCCATAGATGCCCTGATCCACAAGCGTTCTGTCCTTCTTAAACGCGATTCGGATATGCTGGTTGGCCTCCCTGTACAAGTTGTCAATCGCCGTCCGAAGTCCACGAGTTAGCAATAGAACCTTACGCTGCCCGGAAGTCCCTCTACGCGTAAAGTCTGGAACCTCGATTTCTTCCGGATCATCGCCATTATCCCTTGTAATTTGAACGCGGCCGATACGATCCCTCAGATACTCCAGTTCAGCACGCATATCATTGATGTCTTGCTCTGAACGCAGTTGATCAGATCCAACGGCCACCAGGTCTCGTCCCACTTCCATTTCTTGTGAATTATTCGAGTTATTCGGCGCGGAAGGACCGACTGCGCCAATCTGTACGACAGCTGGTGGGCGCGACTGCTGATGTTGCTGAAGCTGGCCTTGAAGTTGTTGTGGTGGAAGCAGTGCTCGGTTCTGAGGCGGTGGTACTCCACCTGAAACAAAACAAAATTAATACAAAAATCCTCACCCAGAAATACTTACTTCTTAATTGAGATAATAATAAAATTGAGATTCTTAAGCGGATAATAATAAAACCATAAACTAAGGGAGTAAAAAGGCTACACTTAAGTACACTGTATTTCGAGCCTCATTTGTTTCTCTTTTTGTTAGTTTCTTTGATGTGTAGTCTACTACAACAAAACACTACAAAAACACACACAGTTTCTTTGATGTGTAGTCTACTACAACAAAACACTACAAAAACACACACCATTTCATACTTTTATCTTTTCACATCGATTTCGGTGAAGTCCTTTAAAAATTGAAATTGAAAAAGATACCATGTTGTCGCTGCTGCACGCTCATCTGCTGCTGCTGCGGTGGTTGTGGTTGCACGCGTTGTGGCTCAGGACCTTGTGGGATTCCTCCTTGACTAAATGCAGTTCCTTGCATCCGTTGCCCACCCGACGGCCCTGGACCTGATCCTTGTGGTGGGGGACCAGGCGGGCCCGAGTAGTATTGTGGCATCCGCATTATCTGTTGACCATTCATCTGCATCGATGGACCATTCATCATCCCTTGCGACTGAGCGTTGTTTGGCGGCATCATGTTGTTCGACACATTGCTAGAAAACTGTTGTGGCATATTCTGCATCGGTGGCTGCGAATAAATCGATGTTCGCTGATAATTGGGAGGCGGGCCGGGTATTTGCTGGGAAAACGCCGGCGGACGTCGTCCATCTCCAAAGTCAATGTTGGACGGGTACATGTTCTGTGGTTGTTGCATAGGGTACCTCTGCATGGACGCTGGCTGCATCATCATATTTTGTTGCATGGACGACAACTGCTGCATCGACATGGGTGGTTGCTGTGGAAATGGCCCCATATTAGGATTCATTGCAGGATAGGTAACCACGTCATCGAGGAAATAGCCCGGTGGCAACTGGTTGCGGTCATTCTGAACGTCCATCCGATTATTTGACATCGTTTCGGGTAATAGTTGCACCTCCAATACCCGTCCAGTCTGTTCCTCTGCAACATTCCTCGGCGCATTATCAGGTTCAACTACCACACTTCTTCTTGTGCGAGACGACGATTCAGCATCACGGCCATCTATAATAATAATGTCTTACTACATAAACTTGTGAGCATTGTTTGTTTATGTGATGTACGTTACGATGTTGAAGAATTCAGATTTCTTCAGGAGTTCCCATGTCAACTCTAACCAGAAAAACCTGTGAACTCTGAAATTAGGCGTTTCCATAGAAATTCAAACATAAAATACAGCCAACCATTAACACAAACATAGTGCACTCAAAGCAGAAAAAAAATAAGTACGAAGACACACATGTCAATGTTTCCATCAAGAGGTCGTTTGTTTCGAGGATACTGTCGAAAAAGCCTCGCAGTGCGGGTCGCGTTACAAGTCTAAATTAAAGGATTATTATTTGAGGCGTTTAAGACATATATAAGACATAAAATTCTACGTTTTTTTAAATGTTTACGTACAATTTATGGAATAACAATGTGACGTTTTATACTATGAGACATCATTCAACACTTGTACGGGGAGCCTATGTCCTTTTCCCTGCGACTCTCAGCTATTGTTCTGTCACCAGAGAATATTTCCCGAGGGAATCAATTGGTGACTAAGGACTGACCGTTGCCATCTGCACAGGAGTTTGGATGCAGGTGGCTGATCCTCCTGATCCGAATCTTCGGAATCTCCATCCGGACCCGGTGCTCCGCGTGGCTGACGAACTAAACCATCATGATAAAGCTTTGTTAAGATCACTATGAAAAACTTGCCTACACTGGTAACACGCCAGTTTAATCAAAATCAAAAAGGCTCAGTGCTTCCGTTTCAAAATCCTTACCACAAGACACTGATGTCGCTCCCCCTACAGTACTTATTGTCCTTATTACTTGATTTAAAATCCACAATTCCCCATACTTTCCCAAAACTAACCGCGCTTGCGCCTCAGCACAGCATCCATCCAGACACAGTACTCGAACGCTCAGATACCAAGTCTACAAAGGTAGAAGTATTGAGAAATGATTTAAAGCGATATAACGGCCGTGCATTGGAACGTATTAGCAACTGTATTCCCATATTGTACGCAAACGAACGTAATTACATTAAAAATCGCGCAGTGTTTTGCATACTCCAAGCAGAAAACAGAATCCAACATACGCTTCAAAAACCGCTGTTATATCGCTTTAGTCGAGCAACAGCAGTACACGTTTACGTTTGATCCACAGCTTTCACATTCATAGGACAAATTCTTAATACAATGTCACACAAAAATAGCATAGTGGTCAATTCCAAACTAATCAAATAAGAGAAATACTGTCCAAGTATTGGCAACAAGTTTCAATAACACAAAAACCATCGAAACATTCAAGTATTTTTTTATTAACACCAACAAAATACACGCCTGATACGGTTGTAAAAGTGAAATTAAACCAGAAAATTTAGAAAAGGGCGCACCTGTTCATAATTAATACACTAATATACAACGAGAATTAAAGCGGTATAATGGCCGGTTCTAAAACGTACGCTGGACGTGTATTCCCATGTAGTGTTTGAGTATGCAAATGACTGCGCCAGTTTTAGTCTAATTATAAACATTTGCATACAACATATGGGAATGCAGTTCCAAAATACGCTTCAAAGACCGACTGTTATATCGCTTTTAGGCCGCGCACGACCGTAAACGGTAGTCTGCTGAGTCGTGGCCGCTCAGGCCCAGTGCACCCGTGCGTCGAGAAAACAAAGGCCAAATTTCGTTCGCGCACCTGTGGCGCACTAGATGCCACTCATTTTATCTCTTTACGTTCTCACCTAGACAATTTCAAGAAACGGGTGCGAGGTGCGAGCGGCCCCACCACGGCTCACAAACACTAACATCAGTGTTCAACAATAACATGTACATGCGCACGTAAGACGTAACAATTCTAACAAATAATGGCCAGGCAAAATGGCCGTAAAACCCTTAAAGTCAATTATGTGTAACAAAATATTAAAGTAACAGAATATTAAAGCCAATTAGGTAAAGATCCCCGATTATCAACCGCACACGTTCGTACAAAACGTAAAGTAGGCAAGGTAAGATAAAGGTAGGCACACAGTCCTCGACCTCGTGAAAATACGTTACCATAGAGAAATAGACAATATAGGATACATCTAGTCTACTACAATTCCCTTTCCTCTTCCTCACACAAAGCAGCAAATCAAGCCGACGATTTTGATATAAATAAAGAGAAACAGACAGATAGAGACGAGGGATAAAGAAAAAACAGAGGGATAGACGTGTAGAGAGAGAAAGATATAGAATGGTAGAGATCGTGCGAAGCATAAGGCAATAAGTAGAAGCAGTAGGGCAGGAATGAGCATCACGAACAGGGGGCTCTGTGGCAGCACGTCGCCAGGAGATTATCAATTAATACAGAGTCGACAGCCGCCAGGGGCCCTACAGGTGGGGCAGAGGACCAGGAGGAGGGCCCTATGCTCGCGCATACCATTATTCTGCCCCACCTGACAATGAGGACCCCGTATCTAAGGAACAGAGTGCAGGCAAAACCGGGGATGGGCGGAAAATCTCTCTTAAAAGGCACCAGAAATATGTTGAACAAATTGGGAGCAGATATGCGAAAGTGAATGTAAGAGACAATACAAGGGAATTTATGGCAGCCCTTAGTCAAATTTCATAATTTTTAGTGTGCTTAAACCACATTAAAATTTATGAAATATAGAAAAGGCGTTCACGGACACTAGACACTACAACAAAATATGAAAAACAGAAAGGCTGGTTTTTAAATCATTTCCTAGTTTTGTATTTCGTTTTTTTTTCTGTTTTAAACTGCACAAGTGCAAACAAACGAATACATTAACTAGGCCATCGGGATATAGATTAAACAAGTAAAACATATGCACCAATACAAATATTACAAATCAAAACGCACAACTGTTAGGAAACAACATCAGTCGACATCAACTAATTGCAGGACCACCTCACGGTCACTGTGAGTTCCCTCTACGCGGCCGGAGCGCAACGGGGAACGCGGACGAGCCGCTGTGCGACCTGAGCGCGAGCCTGAAATGTTCCGCGAATTAACTCAAAAACGGTATGATGCGTTTGAAAGGCATTCTGGACAGCTGTATTCCCATCTACTATATGCAAGTTTCTGTGTATTACAGTACTTATGACAGATATTGTACACTAACTATGAGACAATTGGATCTGCCGGTCAAAGACAGCTTTCAACGTCATAAACTATAAGACAGGCGCTGCCGATTTCCATTGGACAGCTAGCGGTGTATATCAAAATATTCTCACATAAATAGCTGAACACCCACAAGAAAAGCGGCTCGTTGACGAAGACGCTCATTCATAACTGCCACGTACAGTTCAGGGTCTTTCTTGAGCTCGTTGAGCAAGTAGCGTTGATCCAACACTCTGCGCACTTGCAGCATGCGAGCCATAAAGTCGAGCAAACGCGTATGCACTTCGTCTGGTTCGAGTCTTCGCTGGACGTCTAAACGATTTAGCCGTTAATATACGTTATCATACAAACTACAGTAATGATTAAAATAGTCATGGAGGTGTTGATCATTCACTTGCTAAGCAACGGGACGTACACACCCACAGGCTCACGTCTCACTAGCTGATAACCCTTTATTGATGAGTATGAGCGGGGCTACTGGACAAAAATCGGGATTATCTGCCTGCGCCAGTGTTTCTCTGCACCCCCTCCTTTCCCTAACATCCCGCGCGTTACTTGGGGACTACTCCCGGCTTGCGCATACGCCAAATGAGCCCACGGTTTTAACCGTGAGCAAACCGTGAGCAGGGACTAGACTCGGGAGCACATACCGTCTACTTGTATTCCATTCCTGTCCGTGTTACAAGCACTAATAAAACCGTTCATTGGCGAAACGCCCGCGCACAAAAAGAGGGTCCACCACTAGGGTGCGCGGGAGGTGCGCCGGTAGGTGTTCAATTTCAAATGGCGCACCTAAGGCACACCAAATGGCATTAGCGCACCACTGGCGCTCCCACCGCGCACCCTCGAGAGTTCCCAACCCTATTTTTGTGCGCGGCGATGGCGCGGAGTTTCACGTTGTAGATGTCACGTGCACACTGATTAGAATAATACACGACGAACAGAATAGAAAAAACGCGTGCCGGGACGAGTTCTCAATACATATTCAGAATATCAAGACTGAGAGAGAAAACCCACTTGGTACTCTCTGAGGTTCCCGCTGCGGCTTTGGCAGACCTGCATCACGGGCTCGCTTCGCCGCCACCTGCTGCTCCTGGAATACTGCTACGATTAAAAGGACATCTCTCTGAGCCTGGAATACTGGCCAGTGTTAAAAGAGTAAGTGTATATAGCCCGCCAACGGTTTAGTTAGTATGTTACGGTTAGTAACGAAAAGGCCACTCAGCTGAGCTGAAGTCTTCCACACAATTGGAAAGAACAGCTCTAACTCTCACCCTGGGTGAGGTTAAACTATGACCCAAAATGTGCGTAAACTCCTGTTTAGCACTTTAAATTCAACCTTATTCTTTAAGGTCGTTATCATATTTCATTATATTACGTCATTATTGTTTCACATTCTTGCATTATTTATGTTTTCATTAATATTAATTTGTTTACATAACAATTTCCGTAATATTATCACAAGATTCGTTCTTTGAACTTCACGTGATATTCACGCATTTATCATGTTTTTGCAAAATTCTGCATTAATGTAAGCTCCGCCCCTTATCGCTTATTGGTTACCGCAATACTAATCCCGCCTAAAGATTTCGCTACTTAACCCAGGGCCATAACCCAGAATTCACTCCCATTTCGGTCGACGAACATCGACGAGGTTCTCCCCCTGGCAGCAGTGGGGACGTTGCTGATAACCCTTGGAGCAAGGGCTTGTTGCTGAAGCACCCCCGACGCCGGGGTGTACTGGGCCTGAGGCCGTAGGGTTGTTATCTATCCAGCGCATATATTTTTGTAATAAAGCTATTTAAAACAATCAAGACCCGCGTGGCAGAAGAAGTTTATCCGCTAACATCGGTACCATTTATTTATATGGTGCACCGTCCGGGAATTATGGTGCACCGTCCGTCCTGCATGTCAAACTCTCACCGTGGATGAGAGTTCGTTGGTGGATCCAGCCTCTGATCATTTACTTACACCACACCACACATAAATGATCAGATTCTTAACACCTGTTAGCTTAGGCGTATTGTTAGGTGGGTAGTGGTAAGCTCTGATAAAAACACTTGTGAACCTCAAGCATGCGTTGTGAAGCGCAGGGTCTTCTCGTAGGATACTTGCTGCAGGGTCCGTACGTAAGTTTGGAGATGATACCTTAGTTGATGATCAAAAATCTATGAGTTTTCCACTCGAATACATAAAGTTGCAACAACATCCGGAGACGGCACTGATTTACGCTCTGCTTTACGATTACGCACTGACTACGCACTACGCACCACTACGCAGTCATTTACGCATTGTTTTATACCCAGCTTCCAATAAACCAACTCGCCTTAATGGTCAGCAGAGCGTGGCGGATAGTGTTGTGCAACAGGGGTGGCATGCTGCGAAATTCCTGCACCAAAAACTGCCGCTCTGCATCAGTGCGCGCTTTATGCACGCGCAGCATAAATTGCTGCATTTGTATGATATGGGCCATAGGATCTACGTCATAGTCTTGCTGTCCGTCGCCTAAATTACGAGTTCTTCTTGGATGGCTCCAGAGGTTGCGATAGTGAGTAGTGATTAGTATAAACGCCAAAAAAAAACTAGAAAACACTCGTCCTTATGTTAAGTGAAAAACCACATAGTAAGATACGTGTATTATTATTGTTATTTACGTATACGTAATAACTTATTATTATTATTATTTACGCATTCTTTTTATTATTATTATTATTATTATTATTATTATTATTATTATTATTATTATTATTATTATTATTATTTATTATTATTATTATTATTATTATTATTATTATTATTATTATTATTATTATTATATAGTATTAGCAGATCACTAGTATAAATGCCTAACAAATTAGAAAACAAGCACCCTTACATTAATTGAAAACCACACAATGACACTACACAATGACTGTTTTACCTTGTAATGGCCAGCTAGGCAGGGCGGCTTATCCTTACTATTTAATTGTTAATCAAAATGCCCAGATTTCCGCACACCTGTACGTGTACAGTACAAGTGTCCCTTATTACCGTTTCGCTGTCTTATTTGTATTTGCTAGTTTAATTTAAATACACATGCTTCTGTGCGCATCTTTATGATGTAATAAATTATTATTACAACAAAATCTCAAACCTTGTACGTGCCAAGGTGCCATCTCTCCATTTCCTGCTTCTTCGAACACGTCCACCTCGTCTTCTTGTGGTTCCATCTCTAAAAAGCAAAAATAAAATACACATCCACCCAATACACGATCACAAACTTTCCACGCCAACAATTGCATAATGAAATCATGAGAAATCGCGAAAATCAACAAAACAAGTACATTGCAAGTTTCCCAAACAAGCTTCCCTTACCAACGAAAACATACATCAAAAATTGTAGAAATTTATTGACGATTAAAAGACAATAAATATTACATATAAACTTTGTCTATACATGTGTTGTAGGCTATAAAAACAACGAACGAGCTGCTGCTGCTTCAGAGTCAAAATTGGCACCGCACCGCCTACAATATATAGCGGGGATAAATCAGAAAAGGTCCCACAATTCTCCATCTGGGCGCGCTGAGAGTGGGCGGTGCTCCCAGCCCGCCACAAATATCGCATATTCCAAATAGACACATTAATATTAATTAATAATTAATCCAAAACAAAAGAAAGATCTCTTCACATATAGCCAAACAGATACAATCACACGGGAAACACACGCAAATGCGGGGGAAGGAGCCTGGTAATAAGTTAAAAAGTTAAACAAAAAACGCCTCTCTACCATCAACCACTGAATGAAAGCAAATAAGTTCCCTTACACAATAAGCATAATAATAATGGATCTAGAGCAGAAACTAAACAATCCTTTGTAATAAAAATACAAATGTCAAGGAGTTTCAAGATTTTAAACTGATCGCTATAACAACTTCTTAGCCTTTACACTTCACGCACTTGTACAAATCTTGAGCTGTTAGGCGATGTATAGAATATAAAAACAGCAACATAACCAAAGTTTGGGTGGTAAAAAAGAAAGAATTCAATCGTTAGTAGAGAAATTAGTATAGCCTGCGCGCTCTCCACTCACTCTTATACTAATTTCACATAGAAAATAAACAAATATGTATAAATAAATATATATACCAAAGGCTGTAAAATGGTTGATCGGGGGGGGGGGGGGGGAACCTACCTACAGCAAAAAAAGAGAGGCCAACCACACATGTTTGATAACAACAGAGATTCCAAAAACATAAAAATATATATCCGACAAAATCATCCTTAAAACAATATCAAAACGAATCAAATTCAGTGTTATCAACAATTAAACGTAATCAAAAGTGGGTGAAAATAAAAAAAAACTCAGAGCGAGGCGCGCGCATAAAAATGTCTGACTAACATAGTAAAAATATAACAACAACAAAGTAAAAAAAGAAGAAAAACACCACATAATTACACATATTATTAGACGAGAATAAAAACGATAATAACAGTAATAAAATCAAACCATGTTGATGGGGGACCATATAAGGCAGGACTCACGTTCCGCTGCGTATATGTATAAGCTTTTCACCTAGGTACACAGCGTCATTCAGTAAAAATTAGGTCGACGATTACTTAACACAAGCACAGAAATACACAAAACACGAGATACAATAATACATTCGGACATAAAACTTGACAGACATTCAGCGTGTAGTGAGAGGGAACCTAATCTTTTAGTGATAGATAAACTTGATTCCGACAAATACCAACGTTCCTAGTTATAGTCTCTACTACTTTACCTACTACCTGAGACCGCACGCACGGACATCGGGAGCCTCCACAGAAGTGCGGGAGGCCCGGGAGCCTACTCAGCTTCGTGCACACGGTCACAGGAGGGATATCTTCACACAAGAGGCCTGGGGATGGGATTCGGGAGGGGACACCCCTTCACTGATACTCGTACATTGCATGAAAGCGGAACCGAGGAAGGGTGTCCGGGGCAACGGACACACACTACTAACCAACAATCAATCAATAACAGAAAATGTACAGACAACGGTAGGGAGACAGTAGATAGTGAGGAAGGGAGGGAGGGAGGCATGCACATGATCAAGATCAACAACAACACGGGTGCCACAGAGATCGCGGGGCAGCTGCGCGCCATGTCCCGAACAGGATATCACATATCTAAGGTCCACAGTGGTTATAAGCTCAGGACACGACGACGCCATGGTTCCTTATGGGAAGCGACACCCGTACATGGAGAGTGAGAGCCAGTAGAGAGATAGACAGTTTGGGGGACAACAACAAGGTGGAGGGCGACCAGCGCACCATCACACTATCACAAACACCTACTACACAACAAAACACAAGGGCTATAGAGAAGACGGACCGACCGACCGCTGCTTGCACAACTATCGGAACTGGCCCTGCTGCTCGGACATCATGCCCGCGGGCTGCTGACCTCCGCCTTGTTGGGGCATTCCAGATTGAGGTGGACCTCCCTGCATTCCCTGACCAGGTCCCGGTTGCATCATCGGAGACGAGCCCATGGCCGGCGACCGAACCTGAAAATACGATACTTAAGGCGATGCTACTATACAATTATGTTCCACGCCATTGGTACTAGCCTATGTATAATACAAGGGACTGAATTTGTCTATCACACTTTTCATGGCCACGCAACGTACCACACGTGCCACACCGATACCGTTTTAATCAAAAAAGGGGCATAAGACAGCGTGTTGAAAATGTGACGTCCAGAGGCCGTATTCACCAACACACAGACAATCCTCTCTAGGCTGATGAGCACTCTGAATCCTTTCTGATCTCGCACCCTTCAGCTCCCTGGGGAGGACAGGGAGGGTTACCTGCGTGTTGATGAATACGGCCTCTGTTGAGAACACCTTCAAAACAACAAGACTGCATACCTGATTGGCAAACTGCTGTTGTACGGCCGGAGATCCAGTAGCAGGCCGTCCTTGGAACTGCTGCTGCTGCTGCCATTGTTGTTGGGGATTCATGGGAGCAAACTGGCCACCCGGTCCCCGGGGTTGACCGCCTAAACAAGAAGATATCAACATCAAACAACAAAGACACCACGCATCCCAAGTAATACAACGCGTCCGCAAACCAACGCCATAAACCGCCCTTTGCACACAAAACAAGCCACAACGAAATACTCGAAACTGACATAACTCCCCATCTATTAGGTTTCTGTTATATTTATGGAGCACCTCCGAAATATCTACTGCCCTATTATGCAAAACTCTGCGGTGGCGACGGCCTCTACGCCTCTACTACAAATGAATACAAACCTTGTGCGTAGTACTGTTGTTGTGCTAGTTGTGATCCTCCCATCTGTGCATTTTGGCCCATCTGCTGGCCCATCACCTGTTGTGGCATCCACTGTTGTCCTCCTTGCTGGCCCTGAAATAAGAAATTACTAGATTCCGGTCTCCCACGACTTCGCTTCGTCGCGCCATAGGCCCTAGTCTCTTGGCGTGTCAACAGCGCACCATACGCTCTTCAGTCAAGGAATCCAAGGATTCTGATAAGTGATTTCTTAGATGCAGGGGCAAGTCAGCATAAGATGAAGACGCTTTTTAGTAAACAAAACATTAATTCAATAAAGAAAACAAAGCTGATCCCGCCTACCTCCGACGAACTCTTCATCTTGAGAAAGGACGCAAACAGGTGCGGGGTCTTCTTCAGGTCGTTGAACAGGACCTCCCTTTCCTCTTGTGAACGCGCCGCCTTCACCCGCTGCATGATCTTTTGCAGCTGAGGTTCGGGTTGCTGTTGTTGTGATTGTTGTTGCGGTGGCAGTTCTGAAACACCAACGCTCATCTAAACGGGCTACCGCAAGGGATAAACAGACAACGAGCACCACAAGCTTTTCCATAGTAGATCAATCAAAGCCGCTATGGAACAGGAAACCTTTCATTCCTACACCAGATGGAAGAAGCACACCCATTGGCCCTACGCACTGCGGTTTGTGAATTTGCGAATAGTATTTCTTAAATCCACTCACGTTGTTGCTGCTGCCTTCCCATCATCTGCTGTCCCATCATACCTCCGGGCATACCCGGCTGCTGCATTCCCATCTGTTGTTGTGGTGTCATCATGCCCGGTTGCATCATGTACTGTCCCTGTCCTGGTTGCATCTGGCCTCGACCGTATCCCTGCTGCGGATTCATATGTCCAGGAGGTCCTCCGGGTCGTACCATTCCGGGTTGTTGCATCCCTCCGGGACCCATTCCCATGCCACCCTGGCCCATTGGTTTGCCACCAAATCCGCCCATCTGCGAATTTATGGCGCCACTACCTGGCTTGCCGCTGCCCATTCCTTGTTGTTGCAGGCCTCCTAGAAAGTTTCCCATTATTAGTGAGTTCTTATATAGATAAATCAGCGCTTCCTAAATGCCCGACGAATACAAAGAAGCTGCGAGGTAGTATTTCATTTGGGTGCACATGTGTCGTTCACTTACAAACAAACCGTTAAGGCCGCACTGTTCCTTCTTTCCGCCGTACTATCGGTTCTCGGTGCACAGCTCCATAGTGTACACTAGTATACTACGAACGTCACACTCTGGCCTAACACTGTGCCCGTCCAGCTTTGGTTGATCACTATTCACACAACCTCTCTTGAATAAGTAATGTTTCGCCTTACTTCCCCACACCAGGTCGGCGGCTGTCCCATCAGAATACCAAGTGTTATACAGTTAATCTCACTTTTCTAGACTAACATCCTTACCTTGTTGCATGTCACCTGGGTACCTCTGCCCAGCTGCTCCTCCAGCTTGTCCCATCGGTGGTGGTTGCCCCAATTGAGACTGTGACTGTTGTGATGACGGTCCCGATTGCTTTCCGGGTGCGATAGGGTGTCCGCCCTTCATATGCTGGCCAGCATTGGGCACTGATCCGGGTCCGCTCGTCGATGATGCTAAAACACAGAAAATGCGATGGGATGATAAGGCAAGGTACTCAGCCTGCCAAGTATATAACGAAACACCGGTCGAACAAAAACAAACATCCTTCAGTATTAATAATCACAAATTGTACTTTGGTTTCTAATTGCATCAAAAAAGGAAAGATCCCAAATAACCTTAAAGACCTTGTTCCTTTCGGTTCATTGCACTTTTCACTACTCTGTGTACACTTATAGAAACGCTACATAAAACGCCGCACAACTTACGTGGTTGCGGCGTTCCCGCGGCAGTCGTCGCTGGTGTGCCAGAGGTAGACGATCCGGAAGCGACTCCGGAATGAAGTCCCTCCATACGACGTCGCATCATCATGTCGGCACGACGGGCCATGCTGCGCTTCTGCTCGTTCAACTTCTGCCGAATGTTCATACAGAACGGTACCTGGAAAGAATAAGAAGTGTTATGAACATGTACACTATTTAATACTTATACACGTAATGTTGCACAAGTCAGGCGGCTATGTGGTCGGGAAAAAAACGAGCTAGGGAAAATGCATATAATATCACTACTTTATTCACACATACAATCAATCAGATACAACATCAATCAAGTACATGGAACAAGTGCGGAAGGTTTCTAGCGTCGTGCTTCTTCAATCCGCGGGGGGAATGCATGGAGGGGAGATTTTTCTTCAGATAATGTCGATCCTTGATCTTTCCAATGAGGTTTTGTGGAGTTATACAGAGTGTTTGACGACGAGATGAAAGGACAAATCCCTCGAAGTCTTCAGGCTAGGCAATGGGGGATTCGCCTCGATTTTCCCCGCCTCGGTGGCATTGAGTGTGTGTTGTGGCTGGATTCGAACTCGGGTCGGCTGACTGCGAAGCGCGGACGTTTCCAATGGGCCACCGAGGCCCTTTGGAAACGTCCGCGCTTCGCATATGCCACTACTCTCTAATACTCTAATCAGGGTCGGGTGTGCTGACCAATAAATAAATGTATGTACAAAAGTTAAAAACAAAACCAACCTGGCATCCATCCCTGTTGCAGTGTTTGGCGTGGTAGCAGCAAAGGGCGATGAGTTGCTTGCAGACTGGGCACGGGCACGCCGGGTTCTGTCTCTTCTTGCACATCTTTGTGTGCTGCACAACCTTCTTCATCTTGTGGCACGACATGCGGCGGCAGTTCGCGTCGCGGCACTGGCACGCATGTACCAACGAGGCAATGCAGCGCTGAAAATCCGTACAAATTAAACTTTTCCCTACAAAACGTGTAAGCTTCTAAGAAAATGACGCGATGATAATGATGGACAGTGTGCTCATCCAAGCTTCAACGCCATCAATGTACCGACCGACGAGTAAGGCATACCAACGAAGTTCTCGACCTCTACATATTCTAAGCACGATAAGGGAGATCCCGTAAGTGGAGATCTTAGGCTCCGGATTATAGCACACACATCGTTACAAGGCACAACGATATGATTCAAGAGGTACTCCTTACCTGAATACTCTCGTATCGGTTGTTGCCCTGCTGCTCCTTGTTGTCGTCGACCAGCGACTTGATCTGCTCCAAAGGATGGTCGTGATGTTCCGTCTGTTTGCACGTGTCGCACAGATCGTAGTCCTAAACATTGGATATTTCATCGCTGAATAAAGAAGCAAAAGCTTGGGCAAGTCTACGCTAACTGGAGGAAATATCAAAGAATCCAAAAAGCAGCCATTTTCAGCTAAAAAGCGCAACCCAATCAAAAGATTACATCACAAGTGTTGCAGTGCCACCTCGCATTACTGCTGCTGCACTTGTTGCACGTGTACGTCATGTCCTTGTTGCTTTCAGTGTCGTGTAGTGCGTGGCACATGGACAGTGTTGAGTACTTTGCCCTGGAATCGAACGTATATTCTATTGCCATCTTCTCCACGCTTACGGAAACTTTTAATTGACAAAAGCTTCAGACTCTTTTACTTTTCTCCGCTTTTCAGAATCAGAGGTAGATAGGATGAAAGTGACAACAAATTAAATTGTAAGTCTAGTAACATATAACAAACACGTACCTCCGCAGACTGCTGAACTCCCAATGCTCATCACGGGCACGTGTCAAGAACGTGTCACGGCCGTCCATTAGCTCACTGGCCAGAAGACCGTCGGGGTCTTTAATCTCAGTGCCCTGAAATTACAAACAATTACAAAAGTGCATAGTATTAGTACTCCACATCGTGAAGCGCAAAGGAAGAAGTTCAAAATTATACAGCAACCCGTTCATCTTAGGATGAGTTTATATAGGATGCCCTTCCTTCCTAAACCTAGGAAAGAAAATAAAGAAATTCGCCGCAACAAACCTGTAGAGACAACTCGGACTGTTGCGAAACCAATCGAATCGTGAAGAAAACCTGAAAAAAGAAAATTGAACCAACGCAAAGAGAATACTAACAAAAATGATGAACACTGATCTACGATCACCAGACAAGAGAAGTAACCACCTACCTGCTTATATCAACTCCACGCAACTGCAAGCTATATTAGGCAGATTTACAGTAAGGCAAAAAAGGAGCATATGTCACATTACCCACCTCTTTGTGCTTCTCAAACTGGCTGTACAACTTGTCGGCCACCTCGTTACCAGTCGACGAGCCCTGCTTCTTCTTATTCAACTTGCTGTTCTTCTTCAGGTTGTTTTTCTTGTTCATCTTGGTGCTAAAAGAAGTTATATGAGTTACGTAAAGATACGTTTTAAAAGCAATTTCCCTACATTTACACGCTTCTTACGGTTTAGTTTGCTACGTCGATTTCACTTCTCTACACTACATCTAGAATGGTTACAAAGACATCGAAACATAAAAGGAACTTGAAAATGAACGCGAATTTGTCTTTATAAATAAAGCATATCTTTAATAAATAAATCCTACCTCTTCTTCTTTCCATTGTCGCCAGTCTGGAAGATGTCCTCCTCCTCCTCATCAGCCTCCTGTTGTTCCATCTTCTTCCTTTGTGCTTCTTCTGTGTTCGCCTCTCGGATACAATCTTCAATCACATTCGGCCAGAAGTCACCTTCGAAGTAGGGGAGCTGGGTGGGTGAGACCAGACCGTCGTCCCTTGCCTGTAAGCGATACGTGGAATTCGATGAAACGTTCGATGATTATGCTTAGTCCTCCCTACGCCTATGCCTAAGCCTGAGCCTATGTAGGAGTAGGATTCGATGAAACGTTCGATGATTATCAAGCCTAAGAAGACTACGCCTCAAGGGCGTGCTCCCTAGGCTCCCTTATTAAACGTGTTTCAGCCTAAATGATAAACTGTCCAAAAACAGGCTGCACTTGCTACGCAACGAACCTGCTTGTAAATATCCTTGAATTCGACCACACACTTCTCCTCCACACCCTTTTCGAGCATCTTCTTGTACCAGTCCTGAATAAACACACAAATAAACACCGTGCAATAAATAATGAACTGAAATAACACCATCCACGGACCGACCATCCACGCATGTCAATAAAGTATCTACATAGGAATACAGTAACAATGGCACAGGTTTAACTTAGATCTAGTAAAGCATTCAGTCGTCTCTCGCTACACGTTCGAGGACCATAACTATGAGACTACGCCTATGACGTCCAAGAGCACAAAAAACGGTCTGGCTTCAGCTCAGATCCACAACAGTACCTGTAATCGCTTCGGCTTCGGAATCTTCTGCTCTGGGGGATGGCAGTGGAAGATGTAGTCGTCGCCTTCACTAGGGGGACACGCCCAGATGTGAGCCATCGTGTAGCCCAACCTCTTGGCATAGCTGAAAGAAAAGACTCGAATACAGAAAGGCCAACATCCAATACAAAACACACAGAAACTTACATCCAAAGGAAAAAAAAACAAAGACTGGTGAACGACAAGAGGGTGGAATACATTGGAAGTTCGCCAAATAGTGGGTCATAATCAATACCGCCAAAGCTAACAAACACTTACTCCAGATATCCGAGGAGAATCTCGTGATACACGTCCGTCCTCAATTGTCGTGGTTGGAAGAAGTGCACCGAGTCGAGGTAGGCAATGTAGACACGCCTAAATTGATGAACGTTGAGAACTCACCAAAAAATGATTCCTTTTAAAGAAGGCGAAGCCGCCGCTAACTAAACTACAAACGCCAAGTCGCTGCCAAGAACGCTATTAGGGTATAAATTCCGTGCGTGAATGGAGGTGGTTGAAGATGGTTTAGCTTAGTGATAGACCGTTTTTAATAAAACACCATGTTTCATTCAAATATATAATTCACGATAAAATATTTTTCTAATTGCTTTTAATTGCTGAAGGTGGTCAAAACCAACTTCAGCAGTGCGTGTTTCAACGCACCCACCTATACCCCCGCCTAACGTATGATGGAATCTTACCGTTGATTGGGAGACTTGCAACTGCTACCATACTCTTGGACGTGCAGCCCAAAGAAGCACACTTCTACACCGTCGATCACCTCGAACGCGAAGACTGCCTTTGACCGATAGGGGAACTTGTCGGGGAATTGACCATTGTCACAGTATCTGCAATTAAGAGCTCGTCATATATGCGGTTCCTATAGTAACACACAAATAGTTAATGCCTTCCTAACACCTAATATATAGCAATTCCTATCCAGCGTCACATCAGCTACACGGGTCAATATGAATTTACGCAACCAGTTTTTTTTCCAATGACGTCGGAGACACTGGTGGAGACACGTCGGAGACCCTAAATACAATCCAGGACATCTGTTCTTCAGATTTCAAATTCAAACTCACTTCTGTTTCATCTGTGGTTTCACTTCGACCTCCTTGTCCTGGGCGCACAGAACTCGAATAACCACTTCGTAGTCACCCTTTAGGCTCATCTCCGTCGTCTTCTTCTTGATGTACGTGTTCACACGATCCTGAAAACAGGTTAGAAAATGAATAGTGAAACGGGGGCCTACCAACAAAATGTCATTTCCTGCCGTGGATTTACAACTTACCACAAAGTACCCATGGAGAACAAGCTAACAAAAGCCTCAAGTTACAGAAACTCCCCAACATACCTCAAGGTGCTGACTGAGCTTGCAATGCGCCAGCTTCTTCGCAGTGAACTTGTTCTCCGGTTTCGGAAGGTTCTTATCGTGTCGGCAAGTCTCACATATAAAGCCTTCGGGGAACACCTAAAAGTCAAACATTAAACAAACTGTATATGGATTATGGAGATGCTCCACTGGAGATCTAACTCTACATAGCCCGCTCTTTTTTTCGGTTCTAAGCTCTCAACCTGAGGAGACAAATTTCTACAATGCTCAACTACTCTCCGCGCCATACTTTCAACTTTCCACAACAGAACAGACTGTTACTACGAGCCAGGATGGCTAGTCTGATCACTTATAAGAACTCACCTTCTTATCATGAAGTGCACAGATCCTGTGCCATTTCCTCCGGCAGTATTTGCAAAACTCGAACGGCTCCATATCGATCAAGTTGTTCTTGAGGAGCTTGAACTCTGCCTGAAAACAATCGATCTGAGTATACCAATTCAACTTTAATCAAACCAACAATCATAACACTTAAGTATGTAAAATAGAGCGGGTCAATAAGACGCTGCAGTGGTTGCAGGATTCTTTTGAAACGATATTACACTTGAAAATATATTAATTTGCTCAACAGATGTATCAGGATTCTTTTAAAACAACACATTTAATTCACATAACAAAATTCTTGCGAAACATACCTTGGGTACCATATTACTCTTGTCGCTCGGGTTTTCCGACAGAGATATTCCCTCATTCGGCAGAGCTTCGAAACACTTGGTACAGTATGTGTAGCGGTCGGACACTGTGACTCCGTACTGTGTGGAACTCGTCTCATAGCTGAAAACACCTGGCAGTTGTTTCTTGCATTTTATCAATCACTTGCTATGTGAACTTTTAGTAGAGTCCTAAGTGAAAAGCACGTGAAGTGCGCCACTCTAATCTACCGAATCCCCAAAAAAACGGCATATGGGTAATAGCTCCCGAACCTTAGAGATTCGACCTAAACACTCTGGTAGAAAGACCACAATCACACTTACCAATAATACTGTTGATCTCTAGCAATCGTACACATGCTCGCTCCATAGCAGAACAACGCCAGTGGTGTAAAGTTGAGCTTCTGTGCACAACAGTAGCCCATGTTTCGCATGACCGGGTTCATTTCGTCGATGAAAAGCTCACTCAGCTAAAATACTATCTAATTATAGTTTTTAAACCATTTATTGAGCCAGCTTAACTCAGGCAAACTCTGGCTTACTAACTTCACTAACCTTTTTTTCATCTACCCAGTTTTTACTACTTAAATAAACCTTAGAAAATTTATCAAGAAAGTGAGACGAAGACACACACATAACGCAAACCTAAAGCTCAATTCCCCCGCCTTTTTCAAAAAAAAAAAACTTCCAGTCAGTAAAAAAAAAAACAGTCCGCTCACCTTCGTACTATACTTGTACACCTTGCTGTTCTTCCTATTATACAACCAGGCATTGTCGAACATCAACCACATGTCATCACAGAATTCCCAGGCGTTCTTGTACTCGCCCATGTCCAGTTTGTTGCAGATGGTCGACAGATCCATGGGTTTCTTGACAATGTCCAGGTAGTCGGGAATGCCCAACAACTGGGGATCGACGGGAGCACGAAAAGGAATCGCGTCATCTGACCGATCCAGTTTCTCCCACACCGGCCGTAGGTTGTTGCGCAGCTCGTTTGGACCGAATGCGGTGTCCTCGCCTGGAAGACGCAAGATATAAGACAAACCTTTATATGTTATCCAAGGTGAACTTACCATGTCATTAATATATGAATCACCAAGGAAGGCCACAGTATCCCAAATCCCTACTGTTGGAATCGAAGTAACAACGACGCATTTACAGGACAGCCCCTCCCCCATTTGAAGGAAGCAAAGAAATACGAAACTCCGCCCCTCATAAACTACTTACTAATCCAAACATTCAGTGCCAAAAACTATACCTGGAGGTGGGGTTGGTTCCCTAGGTGGTGGTGGTGGCTGCTCCTTCTTGGCAACAGCGGGTGCAGGTACTGGAGTCGCAGGTTCCGAAGGACCAGGAGTTGCTGAAACCGGCATCATAATGAAACCCCAAGCAAGACTACTATTTTATCTGCCTTGCCGCAGCTTAGATATACAGGGAGTTAAGCCAAGTATCGCTCAGTTAGAATACGGTCAGAATACAGAACATTCATCCTGTAGAACAGTCTACGTGTCCATGTCTACGAGTCACACCAACGTAAGTAAAAGTTAGACACCTTAGTAATCCCAAAATACACAGAAACAACTACTCACCACTGCATCCATCCTGTTTTACTTGAGCCATACCATTAGCCGTTGACGGACCGTTGGAATGGGGCATGGGCTCGTCTGCGACCTCTGTTTTCTGCAAACAGAACAACATAAACACGAGTTTAAACCAGGGAATCAGGCACTCAAGGGTCCCATTGTAATTATTAAAACTCGCAGAAATGTGACCCGTCATTTACGCAAGAAAACCACACCGTGTCAATAAAAGTCAACCTCTCATTTACGAAAATCCGGACTAACATTAATGCTCCGACTCCGAACCTATCGGCGAGTGTAATAAAAAAAAAGGTTAAACAGTTAATACCGGGACTGGGGACTGTCCTTAAGGGTCCCCCGAAGGATGCCCTGCAGTAATAATATCAGCCCATCCTACATTCAGAATCCCACAAAATATGTGAACGAAAATCTGGAACAGAGCCCGGGAACAAACAAACAACTCACCAGAACAGTACTCGTTCCTCCTCCAGCAGACTGAGGCGCCGCTTCAAACGGCGTGTGTATCCTTTTCTGGTCTACTGATCCGGGTGCGCTTGGAGTTCCGTCTAAATAGAAACCATTACATAACTAAACACGCCTGCATTTATTCACCATCAGACATCTGTCCTTCATAATGTTCATTCCTTCAGCATCATAATACCTGGACGGCATAGCAAGTAAAAAATCGCCGCACACAATACTCAAATACTTCGACAAATTAATTTCCTAAATGGGAATGCGCAACAGAAGTAAGCAAACTTGAGACTCAAGTTTAATACGACGAACACTCACTTCCATGATGTTGTTGTGCCCACGGCGGAGGTTGTTGTTGCGGCTGCGTCTGCTGCTGAGGTTGCATTCCGGGTTGTTGCGGTTGTTGCTGCGGCGCAGCTGGTGCATTTGCCGCTGAAGTTCCGGTGCCCGGAATTGGAGCAGATGAAGTCGATGTCCTGTTGGGTGGCATCGGCATATCGTAGTCCATGCCTGAAGGAAAAACCCACATTAGACAATGAAGCATTTAACACTGGCCTGAAGGTATAAAGCTATAAAGCTGCGTATAAAGCTACTATCTTTCAAGCAGGGGATAAATTCCGTGCGTAAATGGAGGTGGTTCCTTTGTGTTAGTGCTAGACCGTTTTAATAAAACACCATAAATATATTAATTTCGAAGTGCTTCCGGAGGCGGTCAAAACCAATCCGGAGGTGTTTCGTACGTGTTTTCACGCAACAACCTGTACCACCAGATTGTCTACTGGGAGGCGGTTCCGCGTACTAGGCTGATATAACGGGGTGAACTTAACACAGGAAATTTTGTAGTTTAGAAAGAAACTAACCAGTTTCGGCCCAGTCGCTCTGATGCGGTGTCTGTTGTCCGGTCGATCCGCCCTGTTTCATCTGATGTTGTTCGTTCAAGCGCTTCGCCTTCTTCTCCTGCAGCTCTTTTTGAATCTTGTAGATCTTTTCGGCAAGCAAGTGGTAGTATTCTTCCTGCAAAGCATTGATTAAAATGTTGTGCAAAGAGACAACATACTCCACATGTTACATTGCTTTCTTTGATTGTCTTTGTGCGTACTAAATTATTATTATTATTATTATACTGTGTGCCTTTCAAATTACAATCACACACACAACAACTACTTTATTCGCGAATACAATCAATCATATACAACATTAATCACGATGAACAAGTGTAGAAGAGTTCTAGCGTCGTGCTTCATCAGTCCGTGGGGTAATCGGTGGAAGGGAGATTTTCTTCAGATAAAAGTCGATCCTTGTTATCAATGAGGTTTTGTGGAGTTCAGGTTCAGAGCTTGACGACGATACGAAAATGCAAATCCCTCGAAGTCTTCATCTTCAGGCAATGGAGAAGTCGCATGATTTTCCCCGCCTCGGTGACATTGAGTGAGTGTGTTATGTGGATGGAGACGAACTCGGGTCGGCTGACTGCGAAGCGCGGATGTTTCGAATGGACCATCCAGGCCCCACTATTACGCCAGGAAAGTGGAAACACACGAAAAAGGTATACGAATATTCTGACTAAATAAACCAACCCTATCATCAGCTGTCTCGAACATTTCCTTTTCCACTTTCCTGGCGTAGGATATCAGGTCACGTATTCGTTGGTCATGAATGGCAGCTGGATCGGGACTGGGGAAAATCGCCTTGACCAACTTCCCGACAAGGTGATTTCGCAAGTCTTTAGTCACTTGCTGATGCCATTCCTAAACACAGGTTGGATGAAAACAACGAATGGCTTTCTTATAGCATGCTCACCAAACAGAGCTCTCCTGAACATGTCAAAAGTAGAATCAACTGACACTTTCTTCCGTTTTACTCAGTTTTTACTTCGCAACTCACCCACTTGATCCCACTACTGTACTTTAATTGATTGGTTTCGCGAATTCGTATAATGTTGCTTGCTGTGTTTTGCAATCGTATACATACGAATTGTTTGTTATTATAATTTGCTTCTGATTTTTTGTCTTGTAGGTAATTGTCCTGAAGATGGGGTAACCCGAAACGTCGACAATAAATGGTACAAAACAAAACCTGATGCCAAAATAGCTCATCTTACGAACACTGGATTTCGTCAGTACACACGAAAGAAAGTCGGTGAAAACGAACCTTAAACCATTTTCTACCATCAGTAAGGGCAGTAGGGTTAATTTCGTATAGTGAAAGATATGAACTCACCTTCTGCGTGCTGGGTATCTCAGGTGGTGGGAAATCTCCAAACTCGGTCTTTATTTGGTTTCCACCGGGGCCCGCTTGTCCGCCAATCAAGTGTGCACCCGCAGCGCCGCCCACAGATTTGTTGGGAGGGTTCGGCGACCGAAATGGATCGCTAAAATAAGAAAGTAAAAGTAAATCGTTGTCTCATTGCGTATCAGTGTTTTCCCGTCACTTTCCTTAGTCTATCATTACTAATCTACTATAAAGCGATATCGGCCGGTTTTTGAAACATATCGAGTAGATCAGCATTCTTAAGCAGCGTATGCAAACGAACGAATAAACAAAATCGAGCTAATTTCAAGCTAATTAGCATCAATACGTAAGAATTCAGTTATCCATGATGAGTTTCAGAAACCGGCCGGTATTTCGCTTTAAAACTTAATACGTGACCAACAACGAGAAAACTGCTAGGGGATGGATGAGCTTAAAAATGTTCAGATGCACACCGACTTACCGACTGATCTTTTCTCAACTCCAAAAGTATATATTATTATCGCGAAACACAAGGTTTTCCACGAGTAACCACCACCAATCCCGCCCCAAAATTGTGCCCTTTGCATCATAAACACTCACTTCGACGGTGTGTAGTCGTGCAAGAGATTGTGATTTCCAGCATTGTTGTTAGGCGATCCGAATGGGTTATTCATTGGTGGGACCTCCACAGACTGTGGTCCCACTGACCCAGTCGGGGGTGGTGGTCCTTGTTGTGAGCCTGGTCCTCCGGTGGGTCCCTGTGATGATGGACCCTGGGAACCGGGTCCCAGCAGACTGCTCATGTCGTCTAGAACTGAAAGCGGATTACTGGGGGTTGCGGCAAAAAGGTTTTATTACAGGTCAGTTCAGAATCCAAAAATGGCCCTCGCTCTAACTAATCGAGAAACTCAAAAGTTGAGTACCGATTACTCTCAATTACAATTTCCACATTAACAAGCTACTTATTCCAAGTTACGCCAAGATATTACGTTGCCAACCGTCTACACTTTTAAAACAAGAAAGCATTGGAATAGAAACTAACTTCTCGGGGTATTCTGGCCGGGATTATTCTGAATGTTCTTCAGTGGCTTGCACACAGGACAATCTTCCCGGGTACAGTTTTTCCAGTGAGCTATTATTTGCCGAGACGAAGCACAATGAGCGTCTGCAATATAGATTTATAACAATTAATTAATTATTCTACATAAAACTAATACTCAAACGACCATCTAATGCCCGTTCTAAAAACAAAATCCCACTATAGTCGTCGTAAACCACTGTACGACATCGTGTCTTGACTTGTCCAAACAAGATAAGCGAAAAATTAGGATATCGAAATTCAATGGGCCCAAAATTATGAACAAAACTAAAAATCTTACATGGGCAAGCCTTTCCAGCATTACACGTTGTCATATGTTGTAGAACATCCTTCATTGTTGAGCAGTGTGGCAGATCGCACTGATTACCTCGCTGTTTGCACTTGTGCGCGTGTAATAAAAGGACAAGTTGTTGCTGAATCAGCTTTCGCTTCTCTGGGTCCTGCTGAAAGTTGGCCATTTTATCACTAAAATTTGTCTAACCTAAAACTCAGGCTAACCCTTTTTCGCGGTAAAAATCTCCGCAGAAACCTGTCATTTCGCAAAATAAACCGGTTTTCTACCATGAACTTGGCAAATTTAAAACAATACGACATGTTTACCGCGAAACTCAAGCTCCAAGCTAAAAGTGCGAATCTCACTACCACACAGAAAAATTCCACAACTTACATCTCCGACCTGCGGGCCTCCAACTCCCGGTCCCTGCATGTGTTGTGGTCCACCCGGGGGCATACCCATGGGGCCTCCAGGGCCACCAGGACCTCCCGGGCCGGAAACTGGGCCTCCATTTGACATCATACCGGGCATTCCGGGCTGTCCCCCCATAGAACCAAACTAAAAATAAATGTTGACCAAGTGATATAAGGGGGACTTGGCCTCTCTACTCTACTCCGTGGGATCTGCTCATTATTCAACTGCATATTACTATTCTTTATTCTGCTCGTGTACATCAAACCCATAATACAAGCGGGATAGCACGCTTGAAAGTTGAGTGTCGAGTCGGAAAGTAACGGAGCTTCAGGTGGCAAGTACGGCACATCTATAGAACTAATTAACAGTAAGTAAATGTAAGTAAAATTTAAAACTTACGTGTGCTGCGTTCTGACTCATTGGAGGGTATCCCGGATGTGGTTGTCCTCGAGCCATACCAGGCATACCGTTGTAAGGCTAAACACAGAGGATTGTCTAATCAGCGCTCTGATAAAGATGAAAGATCCAATACAGCATTTGTCGAGCACACATAAAAACCCGTGGGCTCAGACTAACTTATTACCAAACAGAGATTAGTGGGACCTGCCAAAATCAGAATCACACATAAATCAGACTAGACCTATTACCACGCTCAAGCTCAACTCAGAACCTAAACGACCAACCTGCTGTCCTTGTCCCATAAACTGATCCGGTCTTTGCATAAATTGACTTGGATCGTACTGTCCGGGAGGCATCATTGGTGGCCTCATCATGGCTTGTGGGCCCATCATCATACCTAAACGAGATGCTCATGAATGCCTGAACCTGAACTACCTACCATCCACGTCTCCTCAGGAAACTCCTAGCCAACGTTGACTTAAAGCAGATACATCGTACCAGGTACGAAAACGTTACGAAACAATTACTGGTTGTATTTTTGTTCTTTTACTCGCTATGAAATTGATTATTATTAACTCTTTATTCCATAAAAATTGTGCATACTATAAAATACAAACAGGAGAGATAAAATCACTGACAGGCTAGACACATTCAAGAGGTCTAGTTTCTTATGTGGTGCTACGTGTTTATACAGTAAAAAAATATTATATTGTCGTTATTATCAATATCCTACCTCCAGGTCCCCTCTGTGGTCCTCCCCTTATAGGTCCTCCCTGCGGTGGCACACCTCCATTCATCATCATTGGTCCGCCGCGTCCCATTGCCGGTTGCCCGCGCATCGCCCCATAGGGTGGCATGCCAGGCCTCGGCTGTCCTTGGTAGTACATTCCCTGCTGCATCATTGCACCTTGAGGAGGGTACTGTTGGGGCCCGCCCGACCCCATACCTACTCCATCTGGGTACATTTGCCCGGGTCCAGGTGGCCGCATAGGACCCGCAGGACCAGGCCCGCCCTGCCCCGGTGGCATGCCTCCCCGGCCTGCACCACTCATTGAGGTGTTTGGAGCAGGCGGTGATAGCATCGTCTGACCAGAAGTCATCGGACTACTCCTGAAAAGGCTCGTTCCTAGTTTCAGAACACAAAACAACGACAACAAATAAATACCGTAAGTCTTCAACCACGAGAAGAAACCGCTAATGTACCAAAGCCTAGAGCCTTCGATCTAATTCTAATTACGATCATCGTGGTAAGTTCCAACACCGAAATCCAAATTCATTGAAACTGCACTTCGTTTATGCCAATTTCTTACAAATTACCCAGTACCTTAAGTATCTATTACGAAAGCAACTTCTAGAACGTAAATGCTAGAAAATTCGACAAAAAAATCGGTGTTCAACCATAAAAATGATTAAAATGGACACACCTCGCTGGTTGATAATTCTGTGCACCGCCGGGATTTTGTTGGAATGGGGCCCTCGGTGAGTTCATCGCACCCGCTTGTTGATTTTGATTATTCACGCTGTTGTTACCCTAGAAAGTAATACGAATGTAAAAGTATTATGTTTTCATAATGGCCTGTCCATGTATGCGATTCGCACTTGCGAAAATGACAAATGCCTGTCCATGTTCGAGTCGATGTAAATGACAAGGTCCCGCAGCGATTTTGAATCTAGTGTAGATCTATTTCAAAATAGTACGGATCTATTCCAAATAGATGCACTTTCGCTGCAGGACCATGACAAACGTGCGATTCGCATGGGTTACGGTAGGCAGTTGACATGCATGTAAAACGGCCTGAACATGGACAGGCATTTGTCATTTTCGCAAGTGCGAATCGCAAACATGGACAGGGCATAAGTATAATACTTTGGTATTCAAAATGAGATGTTTCACACAAAGCACATAATCAATGGAGCACAGACGCGTTAGTGCGTCTCACCCCTCACCCTTTAAAGAAAAACCAACTACTACTACTCTCCACGTGAAGAGTGTATTTAAAGGGGTATGGCAATCGCAATGGTTTCTAAAACTAACAAACTAAATTCCACGTATTACACGCAAATTTTCTGCCATCTTTGCATACACCCATCATACTGAGCATACGCTTGACAAACCACGTGCCCTACCACTTTCACCAATAAAATACGAAGTTAAAACTCCTTACCTGTAGTAATTCTTGTAAAACCGATGGTTGTTGTGATGAACAGGAGGATGATGGGGGACATGATCCAGGTTGAGAAGAGGGCACACTACCCACACCCATTGCAGAACCGCATGACGTTGACGCGCCCGAGTTCATCTACAAACAGACAATATACGGAATTCAAAATCTTACAGTTAAGTTTATCTGCAAGAAACGGACACCGGGCAGCATACCGCGGCGGGGGATGTACCATGTACTTCCTCTGTTACCCTTACAATGTTAAGTCCTTAGGACTACAAGATCGTATAGGTTCCATTCAGAAATACTGATAATTTTTAGTAATTGTGTTGCAACTGGATCTGTTCATTCACAAAAATCCCACAGCTTACAGTTGAACATAAATACGCACATGTGCAATATTTCCCTTTACCAATGGGGATGGGGGGGGGGGGAATTTCCTATTGGATAACCCATAACTCGTAACCCTTGACCTTCTGAGAAACTCAACAATCAAAGGTTTTCATTGTGAGGTTCAAAAAAGAGAAGTCAAGTCAAAATATTGGTCGCGCATAACCGGCATAACGCCTAGGTCATAACAAGGCAAATAATGTTTAATCTAATTTTCTGGTATTCGACTTCGACGTGCATAATTAAGGCGACGTGGGAGTACAAATAATTTCCATAAGACAGACTTTCCGAGGGGGGTGCCTTGTAGAAAAATCGATTGGGTGTAACTCTACTAAAATCGTAATCAAGTTATATCGAGTGTAACCAAAAGCAACCATTCGCGATTACGTGCAACACTACAAACTGAAACAAGGCAATGGCTAATTAATAAAAGTCCCTGAAGGGCAGGTCTAGATTTAATCCCTTAATTATTCCAAAGAATGCTCTAGTAATAAATAATAACAGAAGTAACCAAACTTTCAAGTTTCAATTTACTAAAAAAAATGCAAAATGGACACCCCATAGAATAGACTACAGTGCTACAAATTTTAATAAGTTTGGTCTGATCATCTACGGAATTTGAAATTCGAAATTAAACCGTAAGGCTCTTGTTAGTTAAAAACATCGGCAAGAGCTCGAATTTAGATATTTAGAATTAGAAATGGACAGACTCAGTGTGGAAGTACTATTGTAGAGTAAAGTAAAATCTCAAACAAAAAAGGATTAAAGACAACGAATCACATTTGACACAGGTTAACAGGTACAATTATTCAATTCCTGAAACTAATTTTCCAAATCTGTAATCAAAATCTTAGCAAGAGAAACAAGAAAATAGCAGGGGGAATAATCAACCGAAAAAAAAAGACATGCGTCTACCAAAAAAACACTTTCATGACTCTGTTAATTACTAATTGCTGAGCGCGGATAAACTAAAATTAATTCAAAAAAGGCAATATTTACCCAATCAAACATACGAAAAGAAACACTTGCGCACAAAAAGGGAAACACACAACAACGAAAAAAAAACACTTATAAAAAATGTAAGTGTTAGCACAAAAAAAATATTTACGACAAGACAGTCATAGCAGAAAACAAACACAACAGACAATATCACTTTATCAAATTACATACCTGTGAATTATCCGGTTGCGGGGGTAAAGGCTCTAACTGTTCCAATTCGTTAATACCGTCCAAATCCGAATTTTCGAAAGCTAAATTCAAAATTATAGCTTTTGATTCTTCGAGCGATTTTTTTATGATTAAACTCCATGAATTGCTTGCTCAAACGTGAAAGAAATTGTTCAGTTAAAAGTTTCAAAGTTACATTACACAACTTGAAAAACATAACATGTCATAATGATACAAGCACCCAACCCTCATATGCTCAAAAACTGCAAAATTTTCACAATATTCGATCTTCACACAAAAACCCCATTTTAGATAAACTTACAGGACGGTGACATTTTAGGTTTTTTGGTGGCTGGCTCGTCCATGGCTACGGACGTCATCCAAAATGCGTTTCTTCGATTAATCCGAGCATACACAGAATATTATAATGTTTATGGCTAGAACCAGTTTGCAGACATCCGGTGATACACTGAAACAAGCATTCGATCATTTGCGTGCGAAACGGACGCACCAGATTCTCGCATGCAACAAAACGCACGCTGTTCCGCACGCACGACGCATGTCGAAAAGGGAGTAATGCGCAAGTTGAAAAAATGGGTATTGCGGGCATACAATGTGTGGAGCAAGTGACCAGGAACACAACTGACCCAAAAAATAAACAAAAAACTTCAATGCGGGTGCAAATTCACTTATCAAAGTTGAAACTTTGTGATCTCTACGGAGCCGGAGCGCGACACCCTCCCTGCAGACAGAAAGCAAGACAGTGTGAGCGATTTTCAGAGCAAGACGCAAGAGAGACGGAGAGAACAGTGCATGGGGGGAGGAGCAGACCTCGGCTGCCTAGTCACAGAGGAAAGCGAAGAGGGTGAGCACCAGAGACACGGCAACATGGCTGCCGAGGCTGTGGTATCGGTAGTGCAATCGCCGCGAAAACCCCCACGGATGACTACGGTAGTTACTGCCTCATCATTCCCTTGGTGAAAACGCCTGGAGACTGCGAGCCGAGAGCCTGGAGAAACTTCGGAAATTGAAAGACACAAATCCAAAACAATTGACGTGACGATGCTATAATGATTGACTGAGACCAGCCTGCAAAACTGTACCAATGTCAATTGTGTGCTCGAAGCTGTCAACGCAAACGGGGAGAAGCTCAGTGGACACTTCGACATACTCCCTAGTCCTTAGCCCACTTGGCCCTTCATCCGTATTTTGATTATTCGGAAATTGCAATTGATATTGTTGAATGATACTGTTGAATGTTGAATGATAATGAACGTTCTATACCCATTCTGGTTCTGGCATGGTTTTGGTTGCTTTGTATTTGTTTGGTTTAATTGAGACGAGACATTATTATTGTTAATTGAAAGATGTGGATTTTAAAAAGCTACCAGTAATAAGGTAGTCTCTAAATATTCCAAAGTTCTACTATTAATTTTCTATTTACTTTCTTCCTTTCTGGTCACTATTGCTGAAGAAGTTTATATTTTATATCACAATAAGAATAGCGTTAATATAAAGAAAATGTGTGCGTTGGCTTACTTCTCTGCGTTGATCTATGATTATGGTTAAATCAGTCAGGGCAACCGTATTGTATGATTACTATTACTTATTATTATTCACTACTATTGGATTTTGTGATCGCATCGCATCTTCCTATTTAATTTATATTCTGAACATGTGTTTGTTCACTGTTCGGAAGATAATCAATATTCTATAATTTATAATTACTAGTCTATACTTACTAGAGTTACATTGTTACATTATGCAAATCGTTGTTTGTTTCGTCAAAAAGCTACTAATGTATACTGTCATAAACATAAATATTTCCCTTTCCCTTCCCAGTGTTTCCCAGTTACCTTTAGGAAACCAAAAAAATTAGGTACATGTACTTGGAACATCGGAGCAGAAGCCTCGAAGAAGCTCACGAAGAGGAATGAGGAAGAGCACAAAGATACAGTAAGGTAGTAAAGATACAACCTCCAAACCAAGGGTGAACCGAACACCGAACAAACCAAAAATGTTTTGCAAAACTAAAAACATTAACATGAAAAGTATAATAAACACCAAACAAGTATGGATTATTGGATTGCCATTTGTCACACACTAGTTCAAGAATAGTGTAGGAGTGCAGGTGCATCAGTCTAGTCAATGAGAAGGAAAACAAGGAAAAATCGCTTCTACTATGTTGCTTTCCCTCTCATCAACGTATTAATATAAAGTAGAAATAAAGGTAAAGTAGACCCCGCCCCGAAAAATTGATTCTGCGAAATTGAATATATTACCTTATTGCAAGCCAAGAAAGCAGCAACCAGCAACATACTATAAGGTAAAGGACCATCATAGGACCATAGCCATAGAGTAAAATAAAGAAATGCGCTACAATAAACGAGAGTCTTCCAGTGGTTAATAAAATAAGTATAGCATTTATTTTATTTATCACTGAATTTAGTCCCCGAATTAGCTGTTATTCTATTATTCACGACCCCTAGCTTGGTGGTTTTAAAATTTAAAGTATAGATATCTATAGAGTAAAGAACAAAATTGTGAAATGACGGAACGTGAAGAAACGTAAGGTGCCAAGTCATAGTTTAGATTTAATTGTTATAAAAGGAAAACTTGGACCTATCCCATAAATAACATAGAACGAAACTCCCTATGGGTCATGGGTCCTCCGAATGAAATACACGGTTAGACAGCAGGTTGTGGGATGAGAATCTGACTAGTTATCTAAATTTGCTACTCCCTAAGGTCAAGAAGTGGGGAAAATTTTCATACCCTTCCACCACAATTGGACATTTTCAGATCCCTGTAGAGGCCACCCCACCCCTTCCACCATAATCTAACTATCTAACGGCTAAGTTTCGAATTTCGCACAATCCTTACATTTTGCAACCAGGCTGATGTTAACAGTTAAGTCCACGTGATTACTTAGACAGGACATAAGTCGCGTGTAAAAATTTCGACTATTTTTAGTTCCTACCGACTGCTTCTTATGGGGGTGCATCATCCATGCTAAACTCCAATTTCGAATGTACAAGTACAACTTGTATTTGGATATAGTATGATTGTGAGTCAATCGCAATGCGGAAGTCGTGTCGTTTGGTTGGTGCGTGATGCTAGTCACAGCTCACAGCTCACGGCCAGTCTTAGGAGATACAATGCTACATGATACAATCTGTGTATGAGGTACTTGATTTTAGGGTAATTGTTTTTTTTTTCTTTTTTTTTTTTTTTTTTGATAAAAAAAATAATGCAAGTATTTATGTTGACCACACACGACCACGTCTCCACCAATGACTTCTATTGAGGGTCGAAACGGGGTGTCATGTAATAAATACATGACCTTTTGATTATCTTTATATAGCTTCAACTCACTCTTGCTTCTCTATATATTGCTTTTATATATTTCGTTAGTTCACTCATTAGAATATTATACTTTTGTTCACTTATTTCCATATTCAATAAATACGCAGAGCGGCAGAGCCACAGACACCTTTCTATCAGAATCAGAAAGAGCTTGAGGAGACCCTATTCCGGCTTGATTATCAAGCCTTAGTACTGAACTGATTGTACGTAAATACAATGGTACAAACAGAGAAATAACATCGAATACCACCTTCTAAGCATCAGTCACTCTGCTTATTTATGAAGCGGAAAGAGATCGATTTAGGAGGAGAACAACTTTCGAAAATTGAGAGTTTCGTCGTTTCGTGGTCGTGGGCGCCTTCCCCACGTAGGCTGAGTTAATGAGGGATTGTAAACGAAAGGTTCGCAATACAACGCTAAAGTTACTGGTATAGTGACGTGATGACCACTACAGGACGTTGAACAAGAACAACCAACTCAGACTACGTTCACGATTCACACGCTCAAAAAAGCAACTAACGAGATGTCTCAAATGAAGTAGCCAGATGCTGCAAGCAAGGAGCACCCCACATCAAGGTTCCGAACAGTTATAAAGGAAAAAATAATCTGAAATATAACAAATAATAACTTTAAAACAAAGTGAAGTGCGCGGTGCGGGAAAAAGCGCGAAACGAAAAAATGTGTGAAAAATGTGCGATTTAAATCGATTCCAAATTACGGTTATGCGGCATTCGATGTAATTTGGAGCAGTACGTAGTTTTCACGAAAAAAGCTACAGTATGCGTTACGGCATCTCAATTAGCATAAACTTTCTGCAAATACTTCTCGAGACTTACGGTTTCCCCATCAACATTTATTACTTTAATTTTGAAAGTGTTTGGGGCATTTCTGACGCCAAAAAGGTATCGATTCGAATTCGACAGACCAAGACCTTTTTTATTTATAAATTTTACAGATAAACAAGCTTCAAACACTACCGCGGGAAATCATTACTTTGAAAACTGTATATTAGTCCAACTTTAGAAAATGCTACAATGGGTTGCTAAATCTATTTTTACATAAACAGAAAGCTTTACATGGACACAGCGAAACCCATGCCTTCTTGTATCTTTTTACTTTTCAAACTTTGCGTAAACGGTTCTAGGAACTGTCCCCGTTTCTTACGGTGAACGTTGTAGTCGTTGTCCTTCATATAACAAAGGTATTCCAAATTCGTGGTCTCTTGAAGGGCCACTTGCTGTCCTATGACATAGGACTGCGGCGTATGGTAGGTTTGGCTACTAGATGATTTACTGAAGGAGTTTCATATTGACTTCGGGCCAGGCTGAGGTTCTACATTTGAGTTGATTTGATGATTCATGTGACTAATGTCATTATTAATTCTATGACCCTCTGAAACATCCCTATTCAGATTCATAGTACAACAAATCTCTATCTTAACTCTTTATTCCGTGAAGTGTACATAATAATGTGGAAACAAAATAGGGAGATAAACACTCACATGCTAGACGCAATCAATGAAGCTGTGCACAGCAAATCCTTCCAAGTTTTTTCTTTCCCTTCTTACACATGCATGTAACCATTTTTTTAAATGTCATTTTTACAAATCAGGTAAAACTCTCATAGGAAAATTATTGCCCATCCAAGCTACACAGTGATTTACCACTAACGCGCACGACATAAATTCATGCCTTTTTAATCAGCTTTAGTCCTGAAATCGTAAATTTTCATTGAGTTGTGATATATATCTTACGACCATAGACATTCCTTTTTGTTTTGACTATTCCGGTAAATGGAACTTTTTAAAAATAATTTATTACGCGCAAAAAGTTGGAATAAATACAAAGCACGTGAAAATTTGGCCTTATTCCGCTAATAACTATATAGTTCTACTAAGAGTGTCATGGAAAAATGCTTTCACAGTACATGAGTTACAGGAGTTAGGCGCAGAAATGGTACACATTTTTCATGGCATTCCGGGCCTTTCTATTTTACCAAACAAGCGCGGCAAGAGAAAGTTTGTGAGCCAACGCGTGTCAGCGAGAATGTGAAAGATGTACAGTTCCAGTTGGCGGTCTTTGGCGCCATAGCTGCGCTTCACAACTGCGGTGTTTCTTTAGTGTTATGCAAATTAAAGCTAAATAGCGGCCGGGTTTTGAAATGCGTGTCAAGCACCTGCATTCCTATCTATTTATGTAAAGTGGGATCGAATTAGGGTCGATTTTTTTGGTAATAATGCTCATTTCCATGAAATGCATAGAAATGTAGTTATTTGACATACGTTACAATTCGCTTTAAAGCGAAATACCGGCCGGTTTTTGAAACTCATTGCTTACACCTTCTTTCTTATGCAGTATATGCAAATGAGCAAAAATTAGAATAAAAACTAGACCCCATTAGACCCCACGTTGCATAAATGCATAGGAATGCAAGTACTTGCGATCCGTTTCAAAAACCGTCCGGTATTTCGCTTTAAAGGCGAAGCTTGTGAAGCATGCCGCGGGGTGAACCGCGTAGACAAACGCGCAGTGCATCGCACATTTTCGATTCCTATCTTATCCTCCTCCACTAGATATTTCGTTTCCACCCAGATTTCCTGTGTGCGTTATTGCCAAGTGGTCTAACAATAAGGTGGTGGTTCGAGTCCTAATTTGGTTATAGACGCAGGTTCGATTCCGGTCTCCTGCATTTTTTTGTCGAGTATATTTTCGTAGAAATAAGCGAGTCTAGATGCGCAGTGCACCACGTAGCCAGGGCTGCCAGGGGCGAACGCGGCCAACTCAACGCGAGTGGGTACGCGGTGCACTGCGCTGTTGAGTATCAGAGCGAGCGAAAGAAAAATGTATTTTAATGTAGATCTAAAATCCATTTATCTCCAACTGTGGTAAGTTTTGGCTGATAGGTTTTGCTTAATTTTGAATTTGAATTAGGGTTTTCATGGCTGGAATTTGGAAGCGCGTAACTCATTGTCAAGCTCACAATATGAGAAGTATACTGTATACAGCATAGTTGTTCTCTCGTGTGAGCTGATCCTTTAGAAAAGTACTAGAAACAGACACAGAAAATGGTAGCCATTCATACTCTTCAAGTAGAGGAAGAAAGTTAAAGCGCAATGCCGTCCGGTTTTTGAAACACATTCGAGTACACCAGCATCCTTATGTAGCTTATGCAAATGAACATAAATTAGAATAAAAAATCGAGCTAAATTCAAGTAAATTAGCATAAATACGTAAGAATTCAGACGTCCACCATGAGTTTCAAAAACCGGCGGGTATTTTGAAAACGTGTTCCAAATAATGTGGACTCTTAGATTTTGCAAGATTTTTTATTGCATATTATTCATTTGAGGGATTCCATTTGTTTTGTAAATGTTTTGTAACTTTGTAAGGTAAGAAAAGGTTTGTCTCCTTTACAAGTCACACAGAATCTCTCACTACTCTTCAAACAAGTTTTCCGTTTCTCAACTCTCCCCCATAGTCTACTATCTCAATAATACAATATGGTTACTGTAACCAAATCTTTCTTGCTATGTCTTTAGCTATCGATGTTGTAATTAATATGGTAATTGCCCTCCTGGACACCTGTATGCTAAACACGGTTGGTTGACTGCTTACAAGACTGCAAGGTCATATACCTTATTCTTCTTTGTTACACTCACACGTGCTAGAACAACACATAATTGGCGGGACGGGACACCCGGAAGACAGACAAAAAGGCAATTTCGTCAGTGAATTACTTGAGTTCAATCCAAGATTTTTGAAATTGTCCAACATTTACAAAATTCTCACTCAGCCCGAGAGAGAGCGCAGTTATAACGGCCGGCTTTTGAAAAGTAATTTGCATGAGGATACCGGCATACGTTTCAAAACTACGAGATAGAGGATATAAATAGATGCACATTTTTTTCTTATCAGACCTTAGAAATCGTATTGCAAACACTAATGCCGTCTCTTACCTTTAGTCTTCAAAAAAACTTCAAACACTTCAAAAAGGACCCGGCCTTTTTACTTCAAAAAGGGCCGGGTCCCGGCCTTTTTACTTCAAAAAGGGCCGGGTCCCGGCCTTTTTACTTCAAAAAGGGCCGGGTAGCTTTTGAGTTCGTGGAGGAATCTCCAAGCTTATTTGTCAAAATTCATAGAATTTTGACCAACATGAACATACCCATAAAATGATCGATTTCTCATCGCACCATTTTGACAAAAAAATATATGATCTCTCTCTCTAAAGTCCCTTAGTGAGGTCAACTCTTACCATTAGTTCTGCTTTGTCATTATAAGACAGACCACTCTTTATGTTGATTGGACTGTTTACTCTGGGAGTTAATTAATGTCGCGTCGGAAGACAGAACCGAGTTGAGAGAATTTGGCTAAAGGCGGAGGCAATAAAACTAAGTGCTTTTCATACTCGCACCCTGCCTTCCATTGGCAACTATCAAATTCATACGGAGGAAACGCCCGGACAAACACCCCCTTAGGAGACAAGCCATAAGAATATTGTATCTATCTCTCTCTCTTCTCTCTCTCTCTTTCTCTCGTTCTCTTCTCTCTCTCTCTCTCTCTCTCTCTCCTCTCTCTCCCTCTCCCCTTTTTGCTTATTACGGATATACATTTTTGAAACAGTAATCATTTGTAAGTTCCAGTTCCATGAGTCGAGAACTCCAATCTGTGCTTTTCAGTGGCATACACTGGTTTTGTTAGCTTTGACCGTTTGCTCCCGTAGCCTGGCTAAATCTCCTTTTCTTTACTCGACCTTGGTACCTCCAATAGTAAATTTCCTCTCGCGTATATAACTGTCTTTTCATGGTGAGGCGCGAGTCCCCTGAATGTATAATACACCTCAAATTACCTCTGAGTTCGATGATGGCACCCGGTCTGAGCTGTGCTCGCGCAGGGATTTGATTGTGCTTATGATGTGCTGGTTAGAGACAGCACAGGACCGATTTAGGTGCTGATTTCCGGTTACAATACGACTCAGATCGGCCCACTTTCCTCACTGCGAAAGGCACATAATATGCACCGTATTCGGTGATTATTCGCGATTTAGGGAGGGAGAGAAAGAGAGAGATAGAGAGAGAGTGAGAGAGCGAGAGAGAGGGAGGGAGGGAGGGAGGGAGAATGAGACTTCCCTGACCGTTACAGAAGCTGTTTAGCAATTCGGTGCACACTATTGGATATTCGAATTCATAGACTTCCTGCCAAAAGTAGTTAAAACCCAAAAAAGAACCTGTAGCGTATCTAGGTTCTCCTGTTCCTGTATTCATAGTCATTTTGTAAAAGTAAACTAACTTCTCTTGGTTTCCTTATCCAGAATACCGAGTTTTCTGATATTTTTTTATTTTCATCGATTCATCATGTATTTCTCCGCAAAGTGCTTTTTTTTTCGAAGTCCCCTTTGTTTATATCCTCAAACCATGTCTTCTAAAAGGCTTTGAATCTGCCTTTTGAATAGCCTTTCCTTGATTTGCATGTCCAACAAAGGCCTTCTCACCTTGTCCCAATCGGCGTCTCCCTTCCGCCTTGCAATTACCGTAATTGGATGGAGGAATGTTTTCGCTTCGGGACAAAGGTTTCAGTCCGCGGTTTGACCGCCGCAATTACAATGCATTGTCATCAACAATTGACAGATCTCTTATTGTGAGTGTACGGTATCTTCTAGGAGCTAGGTAACTGTGCGATCCGTTTCCGTGATTTTATTGAGACTCTGATTATAAAAGCAAATGATCTAGCAAAACCAAGTCAAGAGACTTTCAAGTAATTTTCCACAATAATAAATATAAAGATGTAAATTCTCCGTAGCGCCATTCCCTATTTACCGAGAGATCACATTATTGATCAAAAAGTATTTGGGACATGATCATTCCCATCATATATTGTATGCAAATTAATATAATCAGTGTAATTATTGTGCAGTAGTCGTGCAGTAATTAGCTGGTTATTTATAATAGGCTTTTATTTATCGTCGATCTGTTGACTTTAGCATCGTTACATAATGAATATATAATGACCCCGACTTACCGTAGCCAGATTCCGCCAAATATATCCGCGCCGTTCCGCTGTGCTACAGTCATAGAAACGACCTTGGACGTGAGTAGCCATTTAGACAAACTCCGACACCTACAGCCTACCAATTACTGTAAGCAATTATATATTGTCGCTCCTCAATGCATGGACAATTTTCAATTGTTCCTGCTAATAGAGACCATCAACACTTTAGCGCAGTTAGAATTATTATGCTTTGACCTTATTTCTGATTGTACCTAACTTTTACTTTACTGACAGCTGTGGGCCCTGTGGCACTGCGAAAATATTCCTATCGTTTTGTTTTTGTCTCAATTAGCATATTTTTTTTGTCTAAATTAGCATAGTTTTCTTCGCAGTTCTTCATCCAGTAGCAGATTTGAGATAAATGCATAAAACAAGAAACCCCCATTTGCATATTTGATTCCTCAGTATCCTCCTCTCTCTATACCTCATTGTCAGTATCCTTTCCAACAACCTCTGTCTCTCTCTCTCTCTCTCTCTCTCTCTCTCTCCCTCTCGCCCCTCTATACAAATTCAGTTGAAACATCGATTCATCCAGTTAGTTTTCTCGTCAATTCACAATAGACTGTTGACATTGACAAATTCAACCCCAAATTATAAGGAAGTGAATTACCTTCAGATAGTTCAAGGTAAGCTAAATTATAATATGCACTTCCGTGCGAGCGTTTTTTGCTCTTAGAGTTGCAGAACCATGTTTCCTTCTTTGGTTATTTATTCTAAAGTTTAATGTTGTTAGTATATGGTAGAAAGTTTTTTTACGGCGGAACTTATTGCTAGAACACACCCGACAAGCTTCCAGATTTTAAAATTTTACTTCATGCTCCCAATTAGATGTTTCTACGTGCGTGCCGTTGTTAGAAGAATAGCTTCAGAGCTTAGGCTTAGGCTTAGGCGTAAAGCTTTTTATCCTAGAGCGAACCCAAAAATCCCCACTCAGTATTCCCAGAGTTGCCGTTTTTTTCTAAATTATATAAAGCTGGTAAAGGGATTCATTTTCAATCGGAGTCATCTGTGGATTTCGCTTGTTTACGGCCCATTAATTGTAAGAGAGTTGCTTCATTCCTATCTTAATCATATCGGTCATCTGTTTGCGTTTGTATGTTCGTTTTTAATTTTCATCCTCGGATGTTTTCACCTTTTGGTGTAATAAATACATAAATAAATAAAAATTCCCAACTTCTACATGGTTTTGCAATATTACACAAATATGTTCAATACACGTTTAGCCGATCTTTGTCCTATGGCAACTAGTAGAGAATTTTTCTTCAAGACGTCTCTGTCCTTCACCGTTTTAGTAACGCGAGGCAAATTTGCGCCTTATAATGATTTATGAAAAGAGTGATGTTTCGTGAGCGTCTTATTTGCTGGACCCAACTAAACTAGTAATAAATATACGTAGAAGTAAGTCTGAGAATGTAGAGCACTTTAAAAACTTGTGTGAACTACTAAAGTTCTTTTAGCTAGGCAATTATTCCCAAACATAAGGATTATTTTTAGCCGACATCATTGAATTCGAACTGGCGAATCCCGGGTCACCGCTTTTCTTCATAATAGACCCAAGATATGTAGATTGGACCCAAATTCAGTCAACATAAGGCCGGGATTTGTCCTTACGTAGCGTAATTACCTCTAATTATCGCTTATCCTTGATCATTATCCTTATAGGAAATTAGGATTCCATGGTTGAAAGCGGAAGAAGCGCTAGCCCCTCCTAATTGGTGTTGAGGACAGGTGTAGAACGGTTGACAACACCTTGAAAGAGGCTAATCTACCATTGCGGACGGTCTTTCATCTGGGACCAACCGGGGGGGAACTGGGCCCAATAATAAACCCATTCACCATTTTTTACGACCAGTCGATCGTAAGTATAAACAGCAGAACAGCAAATGCTGAAGGCTGTCTGCTGAAGCTGTCCATGTTGTTTTGATGCACCTTCCTTCAGCGTTTTAATCAGCACTGTTTTTCACCCGCATCCAGAATCATGACTGTTTTTGAACTTAGAAAGAGGAGGGTAAAGAGAGAGAAAGAGAGAGAATTAAACGGAGGGAGAAAGTGAGTAAGATACAGAGACAGAAAGACGATAGGTGAACAAATTTAGGAACATCTTTTTTTATGCTTGATAAATACATGCATGATGAGCAGATGCACCTATGCCTTGCAAGCATTTACCACCCATCAATGTTTACCCTATATATCTACTGTATGTACAGACAGGTGCGTTTCCCTCTCCTTGATACACTATTGCTTTGTATATAAACAAAAGGGAGAAAACTCCCTTAGTTTATGACAATTTGAGTTAGGAAGGAGGGGGCACTTCTCGCTATGTAAACGCAGGTGAAAGGATCGATTACTAATCGGCAAGGCCAGGACAATGATGTTCAGTTTAAACTAAACTACATTTAACTTCATAAAATGTAGATTAGTAGGATACAGACTACATAAAAGAATAGGTGAATAGGTCGGATAACCCACTGTGGCCATTAGGGCAATTCAGATAATTATACACCCCCATATGACCAACGTCCCCTTTCCTTATAAATCTGAATACACGGTTCCTATGATGGATTACATACTCCACGTGCACTTGTCTCAAAATCTAGTATGCAAATTAGCGGAGTATGATGACCCTTCCATCTATAGTCTATAGTCTGCTAACCTATAACCTATAGGTGCTACCGCTGTTCCTTTCATGGGTTTGTCGTTCTCTTTCAGTCTCTCTCTGCTCACCCTGTCGCTCTCCTGCTCACCCTCTCTCTCACCCTCTCTCTCTCTATCTCTCTCTCCCTCCCTTCCTCTCTCTCTCTCTCTCCGTGCAGGTACCGCTGCTATGCTAATTTAAAGGACATGACCTTGGTCCTTCCGGTCCGCTACAAACCATTGTCTACCGAAATGGTATTAATCGTTTGAGAGAGCGGTACCAAACAAAGGAAATCCAACAGGTGAAGCGCCTTGTTTCCCTCAATTATACCTACGATTTGAGTCGGGAATCGGGCTTTGTTGGGCAAATTACGTGAAAATGAAAAAGGGATAAAAAGGCGATCTATCATCTAGCCCTTGGTGAACGAATTTTTAATCTTGCAATTCACAGAAAACATTGTTTTCTCTTCTTTTCTTCTAGGTAAGTTTTCCTTACTCCATCATGTTTTATTCTCTTTACTATTTTCTTGTTTTGCCAGTAAAACACGAATCATACTAATTAGTTAAAGAATACCTGTCGGCAATAATTTATAAATTATTTAAGTCTAGCTGAAATTACCGTACTTTTAAACTACGGATCTATTCTCTTAGCATAAGTACAGTAAGTAACCTTCTTCGTCTTAGAATCTCCATCACTTAGCCTCGAACGGTGATTGGCCGAGAAAGTTCCTCGCCACGCCCAGAAGCGTCTGGCTCCGCCCCGAATACTAATCCCGCGAGTAACACTATGTAACGATTCCCAAACAAACAAATTATTATTTTCTCGATTAAAAAGGGTGAGCCCCCAGGAAAAACGGCTACCTAATGGTAAGATGATTGTGCATTACGTATGCAAAATGAGCGCTTTTTGGTTGCATTTCGATTTATTTTTTATATTCCCAATGTATTCTCTTACTCGGGAGATTTTATCAGTTCGTTTTGTTTTCTTTTGTACTATTTTATACAGCATGCGACGTTCAACTTGCAGTTACACACACACTGCTTAAACTTTAAAGCGAAATACCGACCCGTTTTCGAAGCACATCAAGTAGACCAGCGTTCTTATGCACCTTATGCAAATAAACATAAATTAGGATAAAACATCGAGCTAAATTCGAGTTCGAGTACTTAGCATAATTACGTAAGAATTCAGTGGTCCGCGATCAAAAACCGGCCGGTATTTCACTTTTAGAGTCTAACGTCTAATGTCTATCTGTACAGTAAGTAGGCACCATCCAGAAGCCAGAAGAATGTTTTTCGTTTCTATTTTCCACCTCTACTTTGCTTACTTATACGAGGAGACGCAAATGTATAATAGAAATTTGAGCAGTATTTTGAAATAATTTCTGAAATAACGTTCCACTCCTCCTTTATCGATCGTGTTATTGCTTCTGTTGATAAATATTGAAAACACATTTTGGGCGAACTTGTACTGTCTATGTGCGCCTTCTCTCTCCCTCCCTCCCTCTCTCTCCCCGTCTCTCACTCGCTCTAACTTTCTCTCTAGCTCCCTCTCTCGTCTCTCCCTCCCCCCACCATTCTGTGAGTGGGCGTGTCTATTGTTTCCTGCCCGATTCTTCGTGTAATCTCTGACATCCTACAAGACACCCCTCCACCCCTTACAGTAACCCGATTGCTCCTTACTACAGTATTTGTGCTAAAACACCAAAAGGAAACGTCGGCAAAGGTATACACATTCATGCATAAATAATTTTTAGTGTGATTATGAAGCATGGCTTATTGTTAGGACTGACTTTAAGACCCTTAGGTTATATACACTCATAGATAGATATCGATATGATGAAGCGTTTATTGATTGAAACGATAATTATGAGCATCGGGTGTATTCTACGATCAAAACTTGCAATATGTTTAATTATTGATTATTAGCAATTACATGAATCTTTCTTGTTCGAGATGTCCTGTTGCCCTGTAAAGCTCGATTCAATTAGTTAGGAACATCCCGAACTAGAACCTCCGATAGTACTTATTGTTAGTATTTATCTGTCTAAAGACGAAACCTAACGACACACCTATACGTAAGCCTAAACATAAGCCTAGCGCCAAGCCTCTTTGAATACACCTTGTTCTCAGCACTTCCCAGCACTATTATTGCATTAGAGCATGAAATTGCTCTCTTTCCTATTGTGCTTCGGTTTATATTAGATTTCGGAGAGTCCACTCCTGAATGCCTCTTTCTTTCTATTGTGTTGTAGAGGTGCTTTATATTGACTAAGACCTATTTTTATTGGATACGCTGCTTGATTGCGTTTGGGCCAATCGGAGGGCTCCGTATATGTACGATATAGATATTCACACTTGAGAGGGCAAATCCTATGAGCCATGACCATTTATAGGCAGTCATGGCAAGAATACGATATTGATGAATTAGAGTATGGTTTACACAACATTTCTCGAATATTATTATGCAATATCAATAATTCATAGTAGCTTGACTTTGAAGCGAAATACCGGCCTGTTTTTTGAAACACATGGAGTGCACCAGCATTCTTTTGCAGCTTATGCAAACTAACATAAATTAGATTAAAAAATCGAGCTAACTTCGAGTAACTTAGCACAAATACGCAGGAATCCAGTTGTCCACGAAGTATTCGATGCGTTTCAAAAACCGGCCGGTATTTAGCTTTAAAGGGGTGATGACTCTCTAAAACAAGCTTCTATTTTGCGTGTTTACAACGCACCACATGTATTAGGGCATCCGTATCGATTTACGTAAATCAGTAAAACAAAGAAACCATTTTCCATGGGTCTGTCCTTTTAAGTCCGTCTATCGTATTCATTTCCTCAAGCTACGTAAACCGTTATTCAAGGATATTCCCTTGTTTACTCAGTGGGGGAAATCCTTTGGAAACCGTATCTCGGGTATTTGACCAGCTTTCATGGATGCCTTATTAGTCAACATGCGCGATTCGTACCAAAATGTGATGTACCTATGATTAGAGAGAGAGAGGGATAGAGAGAGATAGAGAGCGAGGGAGATAGAGACAGAGGTAGAGAGAGAAGAGAGATAGAGATAGAGAGAGAAGAGCACGAGAGATGAATCTTTGCATAAGATTTGCATATTGGAGTAATTTTGACTACTAGAGTTGTTCAAGTGCTGAGAGACGATCGATATCATTAGGTGACGCAATGTAATTCAAGATAGTTACATTCGAGCCTAGGTAATACCACTTGAAAGATAATTAAATCGTTAGTGTTCTAATTGAGACAGGCGCAGCAGTTCAGTGTCAAATTGTATTTTATAGTGTGCCGGAAAAGCATATAAGGGCACCCAATTTTGCATATAATACATCAAATTTCATATTCGTGAATTGATCATTAATTGTAACTTAATTGCCCGATAGACTACTCTCCGTTCACAATTTACTGTCTTTTGCTACTCTGAAATTCCGAAGTCCTCGCTGTCGATTTCTCTCACGTTTACACGCACTCTCTCTTCTCCTCCCTCGGTTCCTCTCTCTGCTTCTCTCTTCCTCTCTGCCTCCCTCTCCCTCCTTCCCTCCTAATCCAAAACCTTCAACCGGTTTCCACCTAATACGGTCCCCTTTCGCACCGAGTACGGTATCGTAATCTGCCTCCGACAACTTACAAGGTCTCCCAAATAAATCGGGGCATTACAGGCGCTGGCACTGCTCAATCACACAAATACCCACATTCGCATCCTGTCATAACTAGAGCAGTTCCCCCTCCGGTACCCGCGCGGCATCTTATTATAAAATGAGCAACGTTTGTTTAGAAGTCTAACCATAGGCATAATGTTGTTCGATTCAAATCTTGCTTCTAAATGTCGTATTAAAGCGAAATGCTGGCCGGTTTTTGAAACGCATCGAGTAGATCAGCTTTCTCATGCAGAGTATGCAAATGGCTAAATAAAAATAAAAACCCGAGCTAAATTCGAGCAAATTAGCATAAATACGTAGGAATTCAGTTGTCCGCGATGCGTTTCAAAAACCGACCGGTGTTTCGTTTTAAGATCTCTCGGTTACGCTCACCCTTCGGACCCTTCGGACCCTAGACAGTTGTAACTTAACTGGGAGGGCGTCACCCCGCATTTGAAATCGCTAAACAAAACTATTGATAGTTTTCAGTGCCTATGTCCTCAGGTGGACCGTGTGGAGCACAGCCGTCAGCACCAAATCCGTTCAGTCTTTCCTATTTATTCCCAACGCAACCCAATAACTTTACATCTTTCAACAATCAGCAGAAGATTAAATTGAAGAGAAATAGACAGCGAGTCGACGCAGGCGAACCGAGGAATACCTATCAGGTAACGATATCAATATACGAATAATTTATTACTTTAAGAAGATGCACATAACTAACCTTAATATTTATAAAAAGGAAGGTATACCTACTAGAGGAAACTTACACGATGTAACTCCGAGCGGTCGTCGCCGCTCAAAAATGAGTCCACCCCAACGTGCGCGTGTGATACGCCACGAGTTCGGGGTTGGCGTGCCAGCTTACATTGCACACATTACGCGACCTTATACTCCGTACAACATAGCGTAACCTCGAACCATATGATCCAAAGTGTGCCTCGCTGCGGCAAACCCTCTTTTCTTTGCTTTGTTATTGCGTGAATCTTCGTGTTGAAGTCCAATGTAAATGAACTGAATCCTGGTCAATTTTTCTACAACAGTTTGCTTGCAGCCTGTTTTACTTTTAACTATTGATTTATCGATTTTATTTAGCAATCAAAAATGGCCAGCCAGTATCGTGAGGAAACCACTAATTCACTGGATCATATGGTTCAATTTGCCCCATGGCTGAAGAGCGAGGCAGACACTGAGGAGATCAAGGAGAGTGAAGACGACGAGATTGATGACGAGACAGAAGAGAGGGAAAACGATACAGATCTATCGAGTAACCATGTAAGCGCGCTTTACCCTAATTGTCTTACGATTTTTTTTATCGATCTTGATGATTAACAAAACATTCGCGCAGTCACCGCACAAAAAACATTCGCTAGGATTATGTGAATGGTGTGCAATTCCGGGTGTGCGTCGCAGGCACGCCAGCTGGATTTGCACATATTTTCGCGCACCCCTCGCGCATCCCTCGCGCTCCTCCCCATATTGTTAAATTTATAGATTGAAGAGTCGAGTGGCGAATGTTATGACAATGAAGACGTTGAGGAGAGTGAAGAGCCCGTGGTACATTATTTATAATAATATATTTTGGTTATAATATCTTGGCTACATTGGTCATGTATTTTACAACTTCTCTTCCATGGTACCCATCTATTAGGTTTTCTATGTAGTGCGGCTAATTCAGTCACACCACACCATACTGATTTTGTTTTCGAAACGCCGTTTCAACTTGTTAGGATTTTCAGAAATACGAATTCAGTTTCAGAATAGAAACCTTTTAGAACTTGGAATTCTTTTGCGGAAACTGATTTTAGAATTTTCAGAATTCAACATTCAAAATCTTTTTTTTAGAATTCTCAATGTACAGTTGATGAACCTCGTGATGGAAGTGATAGTGCAGCGAGTGGAAATTCATCTTCTTCGAGGAGAAAGAGCGCCCAACCACAGAAAAATGCATCTTTGAATGTGGCACAAAAAGATGGTATGTCTGCATTGTTTGTGTGTATGTGCGTGTGTGCTTACTGTCTGTCTGTGGCATGAACCCTGTGCCATATTATCTGATTGTTATTGTACATTCTCACGGTGGTAGGGAAACTCCCGGGCTCATGGACGTCCCGTACGATAAACTAAAATCTTGTCGTCATAGTGTTTTATTGCTTCGTTTTTCCGAGATTGCTCACACGGTTGCTCCCAATTTTTTCTTTACGAGCAAACTATAATTTTTTCTATGACGTTTCAGATGAGCCCGACGACGTGGAGCATACACCATCAAAAGTAAAAGCGGAGAAAGTGGGCGTTGATGAGGAAAACGCTGACAATACAGCTGACAGCTCCATTCCTGCGCCCGCGCAGCTATTCAAAGGACTCTCAGTGCTGCAGCAACATCTCGCTGCGCCTCCCAACAATGTAAATGATGTGATAGAAGCACAGAAGAGGTGAGTCAGATTGAACGTTCTAAGAAGCCGTGCTGCGTGATCATGGCCTAAGCCTAAGCCTAATCAAGACGTGCGTCACTCCGTATCTCTATCGACACTGTTCTATTTTCTCTCTCTCTCTCTCTCTCTCTCTCTCTCACTGTATCCCTAGTTATCTTAGTCTACTTCTACTCTCTCGTTCTCTCTCTCTCGCGTTGTCTCCTCTCTCTCTCTCTCTCTCCTCTCTCTCTCTCTCTCTCTCTCTCTCTCTCTCTCTCTCTCTATTCCAACTCTCTTTTTCTGAAGAGTAACAAGTCTACTCTTTCAGACTTTTCGCCCATCTACTAAACGAAGAGCGAAAGGCAGTTCCGGTGAGAGACGAGAAACCACGCCTTCTGAAGGATTTGAACAGATTGGCCCAGACGCTCAAAGACGACATCAAACAAACACTCGCGGCATCTATTGATAAGGTGGTATCATAAATTACCATCTGACCCTCGCAAGGATGAAGATCACCATTTTTATTGTCATTATCGATTCTAAAGGAGAGCGTTATATCGACGCCAAAGAAATCTAATATAGAATATAAATATATAGATATATATAGATATATATATATATTATATATACATATATACCACCTTAGCTTACCTTAGATACCTTAAAGGTAAGGAAGGTAAGGTAATACCAACTAAGAACCAGGTCCCACGTAGATTGCCAAAGTCTCTGGTCTTGCCATACACTTGCGGATTATCTTTGCACAATATCATGTAACTATTTTTGTTACCTCTCAGGCAATTAATGACTTCTCGCTCGCCGAGTTTGCAAGGAGACAGGCCGATGCTGCGGTGGCACAAGCGCAGCAACAGCAAAAGCAACAACAGCAACAGCAGCAGCAACGACAGCAAATGATGTTTCCGCCAAACCCGTTCCAATTTCTTCACGGAACTCCGTTTGCCGTTTCACAAGGTGGGACATAGTGATTTTTTGAATGGTTCCCCTAATGCGAGTTTCTGATACTGACAATTCTGTTAGCTTCTGATACTGACAAGCCTAAGCCTAAGCCTAAGCCTCAGCCTAAGCCTATCTATGATTCTACGACATCTTGTAAATGGATGGATTCAGCAAAAGCTTTTTTATAAAAAACCAGCCTTTACCGTCCTCTTTTCCCTAGCCTTAACCATACTGCACTCGTACTGTACATCCATACTGTAGCTTATCAGAAAATATTGTCATGTTTACTGTAGTGTCGGTTCAGGAAACGGTATCTTCCCCAATGCATTTCCTGGTTTCAACCCTCTGGCAGCCTTTGGACAGACTGGTTTGAAACGCCCGGCTTTCGATGAAGAAACACCGCGGAGGAAGAGAAATAAGGTACTACTTAGGGGTTTATATTGGGTATACACTGCCGAAGAAGCGGCGTACATTCTGGAGAGTACCTATTCTACCTTTGGCTTACCCTGGAAGACGTAAACCCAATGGAGAAGACATAGGTTACCCTGGAAGATGAAATAGTCCGTGCTCGGTTGGCACAGGACGAAAACAAGAGAGAGAGAGAGAGAGAGAGAGAGAGAGAGAGAGAGGGAGAGAGAGATAGTTAACCGGGTGTATTTAAGCTCCCCTGAGGGTGAACCGTGCAACGAATATTAATGTAATTGCCATGTTCCTTAGAGGAGTAGAAATCGGTTTACTGTCTTTATCACGGCTGATTTAGGTTAGCGATCAACGTGCCCGCTCCGACATGTCCACACCGAATGGAGGCACACAGGTTGGACAACCATCTACCAATTTCAAGTTAGTATGCTCCCAGAGCCGGGTTCCGAATAGATTACGAGCCCGGTCTATGACCTTTGAGGAGTTGTACAGTACCCGGCCAGGGCAAGTGGGAGCCTCCTTCGGGAGTATCCGTCCCTATGTCCCTCTTTCTCTCACACGCGCTGGGGAGGTTACTCCCAACTTCCTGCATACGGCCCCACGAAGTGAGAGGTACATGATGGTGACACCAGGCTAACAAGGAGACAACTATTTAAAATATAATATTCAAATCTTTAGGGAACTCCCGGGTACTTCCCACCCACCATGGTCGGCCACCCAATGTACGGGTCATCATCAATATTTGGGGAACGGGATGAAAGTCCCACAAACTCAGACGACCTATCCGACTTTGGAGGCATCGATGGAGGTGCACAAAGGTGAGGAAAATGAGTAATAATAGTATTAAAGCGAAATACCGGCCGGTTTCTGAAACGCATCGCGGACAACTGAATTCTTTTGTATTTATGCTAATTTGCTCGATTTTACTCGATTTTTTTATTCTAATTTATGTACATTTGCATAGGCTGCATAAGAATGCTGGTGTACTCGATGTGTTTCAAAAAGCGACCGGTATTTCGCTTTCATACCGAAAACTGGAAAACTACCAAACAATCAACTTCGGAATTGATGATTGATGAGCTGTTTTAAATCAACCGCTGGAACGTATATAACATAACTCAAACTGAAAAACACACCGAAAACTTATCTCATGCGGAAAAATACTAGCGCTAAAACTCACACCGCCACTTTTCTGTGTGGGCCACAAGTTCGAGGCGCACACTTCGCATCCAAATTGTTTTCCTGTTTACTATGTTACACATGTGGCACATAGCGGGCTCGCGGCGCACCGTTTTGTCCTTCTTCTACTAATCGCTATTTCAGCGCCACATTGACGCCAATCCACCTGCGCAAGGCGAAATTGATGTTCTTCTACACGAGATATCCAAACCCAACCCTGCTCAAGTCTTACTTCCCAGATATTCGATTTAATAAGAACAATTCGGCGCAGCTGGTCAAGTGGTTTTCCAATTTTAGGTGAGTTTTCGGCAAAATATTGTTAAGTGTTAACTTAGATTAGTTAACTGGTGCTGGTGTCCCAAGAGCACGTTGCGAGTGAATGTGTTTCAAGAAAACTATTTCTTGAACCATTTTTCTTGTCACTTATACTGAAAACACCAAACTTTGGTCTGAAGTTTAACCCTCCCTCTTACCTAAGGTTTAACTTTCTATTTCAGAGAGTTCTACTACAGTCAAATGGACAAGTTCGCGCGGCAAGCTATAGCTGAGGGCATTCAACACCGAGATGAAATAGTTGTGACGAATGAGAGTGAGATATTCAGACAACTCAACCAGCACTACAATAGGAACAATCATATTGAGGTAAAGAAAAGCGTTTCAAAATCTTGCACGCTTTAAGACTGGTTTCAACTCAATTGAACCATCCTTTATTGAAGTTGCGGCTCAGTGTCAGTAATGTTTACTGTTTACCACACCAATGGCATATTGAGTTAGGGATCATTATAATAATCTTTATTACGTACACATTAAACTCATGAGAAAAACATATGCAACATTTGTCGAGTAATAATAACATATGAATAACATACTAAAGCAAAATCGAAGTCTTTTGTCATCGCCAAAACAGCCATCATTCGGGTGAGAAATCACGGGTACTCGGCCATTCTGTGACGAGTACTTAGAATGTTGTCTACGCTCTCACTTTTTTGCGTGAAACATGTGCATTTTTATATCCATGTACATCCAGCCCTATGTCGAAAACTTTACTGGGATGAGTAAGTTAGCTCATATTCGTTTAATTACAGCCTCCAGAGCGTCTCCCGTGGGTAGTCCAAGAAACTCTCCGCGAATTCTACGACGCTGTGAAAGAAGGCCGAGACGTAGAACCTTCTTGGAAGAAATCTATTTATAAAGTGATCATCCCACTTGACGAGCATGTCCCGGAATACTTTAAAGATCCAAATTTCTTGGAGAGGTTGGAGTAAGGGAATTATAATTATCTTTTTAATTTAAAGCGAAATACCAGCCGGTTTTTGCAACACATGGAGTAGACCAGCATTTTTATGCATCATATGCTAATGAGCATAAATTAGAATAAAAAATCTAGCTGAATTCGAGCAAATTAGCATAAGAAGTAAGAATTCAGTTGATCACGATGCGCTTCAAGAACCCGCCAGTATTTCGCTTTAAACAAAGAAAATTCTATATGAAGCAGTCAATTCGCGCAGTAGCCGCGCAAAAAAGTACGCCGCATCCTCCTTTTTGAGCCACACATGGTGTTTATCTGTAAAATCGATAAGTATACATAAGCACCCGATAAGCACCTTTTATGAACTTCTAATTTGAACTCAATGTTTGCCTTTGTGTGTGTATTAGAGTCTCGAATTATGCTTTAATTTTGTCTTATAATTTTGAAATACCGGCCTGTTTTTGAACCACATCGAGTACACCAGCATTCTTATGCAGCGTATGCAAATGAACATAAATTCGGGCAACTTTGCATAAATAAGTAAGAACGCAGGTGTCCACGATGCGTTTCAAAAAGCGGCCGGTATTTCGCGTTTGTACTCATGTTAATTTATGAATGTCATCTTAAAGCGAAATGCTAGCCCATTTGGAAATCCTATGCTAATTTTGTACGATCGTCCACGGCAATCGTACAAAATTAGCATAGGATACATAGGATTTGCTTATCATATGCAAATTTTCCAAAGGGGCTAGCATTTCGCTGTAATGTCTTTTTATTTTCCTTTATAAATGTGTAGTTTGTCTCTTTGTTGAGTGGTTCTAGTCCCGATAATCAAAAATCAAAAAAACTATAGGAACGATTTTTTTCACTGTAATATAACAGTTTCCTTTGTGAAACACTCCCAACTTCTTCTATATGTAAACTCACATTATACGGAATATTACTGTTCTATTGGTATAGAGTGCCTTTATTTAAGTCCTTACTCCATTGCCCAGCACCCAGCTCTCACTCAGGCTTTTTGATATTGTTTTCCTTATTTTGATAATTTAGAATTTTGTTTGAAGTGTTATAATTTGTTTTCTGTGATATATATGCATACAGCGCAAATACTCGAGTTTTCGTAAATCATCCTGCGATCAAACTTGAAGTTTTCCGAGTATTATTTCATAAAAGCTCTCACTACTTGAGTGAATTTCTTCTCTGTGCAATTTCCTTAAAGCGGAATACTGGCGTGTTTTTGAAACGCACCGATTCACCCGCATTCTTATACAGCATGTGCTAATGAACATAAATTAGAATAAAAAATCGAGCTAAGTTCGAGCAAATTAGCATAAATACGTTAGAAATCAATTGTCTACGACACGTTTCAAAAACCGGCCTGTATTTCGCTTTAAATATTCAGAATTGGTACCATGGAAGATTGCACGCCACAGTGGAGAATAGTTACCGCAGGAGTTTGCATCTCTAAGGCAGTCAGTTTTCCATGGACATGATACTTTCTTGTTCTTTTTTCCACTAACAGATTTTCTTTTTGCTTACGTACTAAACATTCCATTGTTTTTACTGAAGAGCTTGATGTCTTGGTAATAAAGTTTTTATTATTGATATGAATTGTATTGTGTTGTACTGTATTGTATTGTTGCTTACGGTAATACACACAGGACTTATCAAAAAAGCAGGCAAATATGTAACATTTATACAAAAAATGTAATACGCGACAGTGAGGTAAAAAACTAAACGAACCCCGAAATTGACGTTGTGGCCTAAAGAGATGTTGCGAGCGGCTCGGCGGTTCGGCTCCTGCCCGTGAAGACCAAATCTTGGTACGTTTGTGTCAAATAACCATTTGGTGACCGGTCGCTGACCACTTGGTGACCATGTGGTGACCAGTGTCCCATACTCCCACACTTACAACAACAAATTGGACCACATGCAGATCAAAACTAGTGCATTATTAGTGCATGTAGAAAATGTTGCTTTAGAACATTTTGTGAAACGTATTGTGAAATCACACAATTTGGCCCTAGCCTGAAGACGTCGAACAATTTGTCATCTGGAACTCGTCGCCGACTGCTCAGGACCTCTGCAGAACATGTCATCATAAGCAAACATTGAAAAGTGTATTTCGACCCTTGAATAAATGTGCTCGCTTTTGAAGTGTAAGAGATTTATTTATTTATTTATTTATTTATTTATTCATTTACAATTTTTGCTGACCTAGAAGACCAATCTCTCAGGTAGCGCGTTCATTTCTATGTGTATTTTCAGAGGTGTTTGGCTCTAAATTCCAACAAAGGTAGTCGTGTACTCTCGAATACCACTTATGCGCGTCCGTTGCATAAGACTGGACCTAGATGGTACCCTTGAAGACCGCCCGCCACTGAAGGGTATTCTTTATTTTGCACCTACAATACGTCAAGGGTAGATTCCAAAAATATCATCTAGAATAAGACTTATGATAGATACTGGCTGCTTTCTGGAGCCTAATTATAAAATTATCTAATGAGCTAATTATTATTGTTATCCGGGTACGCACCCCCGTAAGATTATCTATACATACATAGGAAATGGTGGAACCCATTTGGTGACGGTTCACTGGTTTTTTCGTGGGCCAGCCCATTTGGTGACCACTTCGTGCCCGAGTTTCATCGAATACCGTCATCAACTGGTAAGCAAATGACCATCAACTGGTCACTAACCAGTAACCAAAAGTTCTTTTGGAGTAAATTGGCATTTGGTGACGGATTGGCAACAACTGCTTTATTACCTCAGGGTACACGGACAGATGCATTAGAGTGTTAGTGGCAGCCTAATAATACTTGACTATAAACCATACCGCATTACTTATTCTGACTTCTTTATTTTTATCCTCTTACTTTTCATTGATACTTACGTTTATTATATGTTCATTTTCTATAGTACTACTGTTTTCATGTAAAATGTCGTGCTAAATCACTTTACGCAGCTTATTTTCGTAGTTTTTAGTCTTTAGTTTTCTCTACCTCTAGGTCTGTATGTAAATTCTTCAATGTACAATATGCGTATATTAAAACGATTACATAATAGCACCTATGACGGATATATAAAGTTTCCTTTTATATATCGTAGCATGAGGCATAAATTGCATAACGCGATTCTCTTAAAACCAGTTCAATCGAAAACAGTTTTCGCTAGTGAAAACTCCAATGAGGTAATTACGCGAGTAAACGTTTTGCCTCACCTTTTGCCTGCTTTTAGTTTTCACTGAATATAAACTAGAATCGCTTTCTTCCTTATGAGCTACCGTTCTTAATTTCTGCGAGCTTATGCCTTCTGCTAAACGTTACTTTATTTATAACTTGTTTATAATTTCTTGTTTTTATTTTAGTATATCTCTGTACACATTTTCAATATAAGTAACGAGAAATGAATTTGACATTGCAGACGTCGACCGGAATTGAACCCTCGTCATCAGACTCCAAGTTCGAGGCATCAACCGCTGAACCACAAGGACTTGTAAGAACTAGTAAGAAGATTATCAAATGTCTTTTTACAGTGCAACTTGCGTTGACAAGCAGACTGTATTTCGTTGCTTTAGAGCGGTGGGAAAAGTGGTTCTTGAAACGCATGCATTTCCATGTATTATATGCAAATTGTGCTCCATCCTGTGTTCGACACAAATATTCGTTGACACTGAAATTTGGACATTATGATATGTATATGGAAATTTATTGGCCCAGAGTACATTTGAATCCATTGCACATTATCAACCAAGTGCCATATCGCTTTAAAGCTAAATACCGGCCGGTTTTTGAACCGCACCGTATACGGCGTATACAACTGCATTCTTATGTATTTATGCAAAGTGGGGTATAATTGGGGTCTAATTTTTATGCTGAATTATGCTCATTTGCATTTGACGCATAAGCATGTTGACGTGCTCGATGCGTTTCAAAAACCAGCCGGTATTTCGCTTTAAAGTTCTAGCGACTAAGGATCTAGCATGCATCCAAGTGCGCGAGACCATATTTGCATAGAGTTCGTATAAGGAGGGCGTATGTTTCGCCCGAATATCTTCTCACCTCATAAAGGAGGTCGTCATGAATTTGTAGAACAAATATTTCCTCTCACTATTTATGACCTACTCTCTTTGACAATACAAAGTGAAGAACGGGACACTCCTACTTACACGTGAAAAGAACATCACACTCCTACTTACACTTACTACTTGAGCACTTTCTCACGACGCACACGTACTCTTTAAAAATTCAACCGTTATTACGTTCAATAAGTGGACGATACTTTCGGTGTCGCTAGGCTTCCTCATTTCACCACCCACGCATACGTACACTTTAAAAATTCGAAACATATTACTTATTACCTTCAATAATTGTACGACACTTTTGATATGAACACACACGCATACCTTTTAATTTAACTTATATTTAAACTTTTAAAGGTATGTGTGTCTCGTTACTTTCAATTATAACTTAATTTTAGTGCCATTGAAAAAAAATGTCAAACTTTTAGTTTAGTGTCAAACTATACTATACTTTTAGTATCACTTTTAGTGTTTTTAACCAAAGCTCCTAAAAATCGAGTTTAACTTCACATTGATATTAATTTACGTCGAAATCGATGCATTGAGATAAGTAAGGAATTAAAAGTAAATAACTTGTTTTCTGAACTTTCTAATATTCAAAATCATCTTTTCGTATCTGTTCTTGGCACATAAATTAAGACGTTCGCAGCAAAGTTTTTTTTCGGTGTAAACATGACATCTCCAGAGATTTTCTACAGAAAGATGTGGGGGCTAAATATGCTTTATAAATTTGTTTTGCTTTTTTAAGCCTAAGCCTAAGCCTAAGCCTAAGCCTAAGCCTAATCCATATATTCTTTTTGTTTTCTTACTGACTTTTCTTCTCAGTATTTTAGTACTTTTTTATGTTTCTTCTCAGTATTTTAGTATTTTTTTTACACTTTTACTTTCTTTTAACGTGTGTCCTAATTATCCTCCATATTTTTATATCCTTACTTGTTATAATTACACTATGTTGCCATACTCCATTAGAATTCCCCAATGCCAATGATAAGTGTCTCCGAAGAAAGCACAATTTTTGTATGATTATTAATCATCACTCCATTACCCTTACTTTTACTTGTAACTTTCTTAATTATGATAATTACACTCTTCTGATAATTAGACTATTACTCCCCTCTCCTTGAATTATCCCAAGTATTATACATTAGCAATGATGAGTGTCTCCGCAGAAAGCGCCAATCCCTCAATGTCTCTTGTAATTGATGAGTTCCGGGCAATTATCATTCTCTTCCCGGGCAATTTTGAGAATATTCAATGCGCGTTTCTTTATGTGGGAAGACGGATTGGCAAGACCTGGGCGCATTTATTAGCGCCACCGTAGTGCACATAAAGAAACATGTTGCAATATATCTAACCTTTAGGTTTAGAAAAGAAAATTTACGCAGAGACTATCAAGTGAGTCGAAAGGGATGCATGTTATAGTATACATTTAGCTGTAGGGAAGAAAGGAAAATATGTTATAACATAGGAAATGGGTGAACCCTTTTGGGTACGGTTCACTGTTTTTTTGTGGGCCTACCCATTTGGTGACCAACTCTGACCAACTCTTGACCATGTTTCATCGAAAACAGTCACACATAACTTCATTCGCACACAACAATGTTTCAACATAAGAACAAACATTTCTATTTATTGCAGTATTCTCAGAAGAGTTTGTACTTCTGAGGCTCTTACGGTGTTCCACAAAAAAGTCCTGTACTCCTAGCTGTGCTCCATGACCCATCCTACCATAGACCAAGAAAGCACGATGTGGATTTGTCCCCTGAGAGAAAGTCCTGTGCACTTAGCTGTGCTCTTGATCCAACCTACTGTAGTCCGAGAACAGCACGGTGCGGATTTGTATCTAAATCTAGTAGATGAGATCGGGCGGTCAATTCAAGGGTAGTTCACTACTATTGTACTCGTTTGTGCTACATAAAAATCGCATAATTACCCAGTGTTTGACCGCTCCTCATTAACGGTCATTGCACCGACGAGAGAGTGTGGATATTTGAGATACGCGGACTTGCTGGAGCGCAGAGAGTGAGTAGAAGCGAGAGTGCACAGAGTAATTATGGTATAACAATTAGAATTCAATCTCAACTGTTTGAAGCCATTGAAGAGTAAAGTGGAACTTGTTTGATCTCTTTTTTTTATAATCCGACTTTTGGATAATAAGCTAATTGCGCAATACTGACAATGGGACATATCCGGAAACTTATATGAAAGGTATGACAATACTGTATGCGGTACTTCAAAACGCTTCAGACTTCAGAAGACTTGAGTTAGCCATTAGTTTGTAGGATATTGCACGGTAGTTTGTAAGATGTTGTACAGCAGTTATACGGTAGTTTGTGTTCTAACTTTGTAAATTTCTTCACTTATTTTATGTTCAACTAATATCCAAACCTCGATAATACTATACGACAATACTAATACTGTATAAGATACCGCAAATAGCTAGATTCCTTACTTGGTCATTTGGTCAGTGATCTCGTGGTAAGCCTAAGATGTAAGATATGAGAAAATTCAAAAACAGAATGAATGTAAATGTGCGGTAATTTCATAGGTTAAAAATGAACTCTAAGAAAACTATGATACGTGATCTGTATGTACTCTTCCTCATATATGCAAGTCTTGATGTCATGTTAACCTTTTAGTTCTGAGTTCTGAGTCCTTCATAGTAATTCACACCTAACTTTCTGTTCCCAAGATATCCTCCTATTTCGCATATAATATTGGATTCAAAACCATACAGTACATGCCTAAACTCGACATGCCAATTATTACACATGAGTGTGTACGTTAGCGCGTTAATATGTTGTCTTTAGCTATCGATGTTGTAATTAATATGGTAATTGCCCTCCTGGACACCTGTATGCTAAACACGGTTGGTTGACTGCTTACAAGACTGCAAGGTCATATACCTTATTCTTCTTTGTTACACTCACACGTGCTAGAACAACACATAATTAGCGGGACGGGACACCCGGAAGACGGGATTGAATTTATGATTTCTGTATGAATGCTTTAAAGCAAAATACCGGCCGGTTTTTGAAACACAAAGAGTACATCAGCATTCTCATGCAGCTTATGCAGATGGAGCTAAATTCGACCGACATTGCATAAGGATTCAGCAGATACGTTTCAAAAACCGGCCGGTATTTCGCTTTAATTTGAATTCTTGCAAGCCATGGAAAAAGTAAGCTGGACTACTGATTTCCCCATCTATTGTATGCAAATTCGGCTCCATTATGTGCCGGAAATGCGCATACTGTTGCATAATTTGCATAACACACGGAAGGGCAGCTGTTCTCCAGCAATATTTTCACATACCACGTGCCATATCACTTTAAAGTCCCTACGCCTTTTCTCAAATAAGATCTCTCCTTAGTTTACCAAACATTATCCTCGAGATTAACTTATCTGTCTCCCATGGAGTTCCTAGGGTACAGTTGGTGGGAAGCTGTTCCTTTTTACCTTTCGTCACGTGAGGACTCCCGCAATGTTAGAAACTTTCCCTGGGGTGACTTAGCTGTGCCCCATTGGAGACAACTGCTCCCCGTCCTCAGAAATGGGTCTCTTTATGTTGATTGGACTGTTTATTCTGGGAAGTAATTAATGTCGCTTCGGAAGACAGAACCGAGTTGAGAGAATTTGGCTAAAGGCGGAGGCAATAAAACTAAGTGCTTTTCATACTCGCACCCTGCCTTCCATTGGCAACTATCAAATTCATACGGAGGAAACGCCCGGACAAACACCCCCTTAGGAGACAAGCCATAAGAATACTGTCTCAGGGAGAGAGAGAGAGAGAGGGAGAAAGATGGAGAGAGAGACAGAAAGATAGAGAGAGAGGGAGGGTCGAAAAAGAAACATAAAATGGCGTTTTTCAATTTTCCTTGTAGCTCGACATGAGGAACATTTACATTTGCGCATTGAGCATCTTCTAGCTTACGTCACTGTTGCGACCAGCCTGCTGCCTTTATTCTCTCTCTCTCCCTCGCTTTCTCCCTCGCTCTCGCTCTCTCTCTCTCTCTCTCTCTCTGTCTCTCTCTCTCTCTCTCTCTCTCTCTCTCTCTCTCTCTCTCTCTTTGTCTCTCTATGGTTTTCACAATAACCTTTCGTCTACTTGCTTTCAATAGCTTCAAGAATAAAGCGAACAATTTCAAAAGCTATTCTCCTAAGCCCCAGAAGAGGCACCCTATCCTGTTCCTTGATGCAGCAGCCATTCCGGCACAGTAGAGCCCAAAAATGGCGTGAATATTCTTTAAAACCACTCAATTCACCTTTAATACCAATCTTTTCCTAACCCTGTCCTCTTCCTTATTTCCCAGCTCTGCCCAGATGAGTCGGTAAAAGGTGGACAAATCATATGAATTATTCGCTGTGTATGGACATTCGATTTCACGAGCCGTCGCCCAGCGTTCGCACCTAAGTCTAAGCCTAAGCCTAAGCGTTTTATGAATTCAGTTGTTCTTACAATAAGAAGAGCACTTAATGGGAACAAGTGAATTTACTTCAGTTTTTTGTTTTAAAGCGGTATGGTACGTGGTTTGTGAAGCGTCCAGGATTATCTCTTGTTTTACTTATCGCTAGCGGCCAAGGCAGAAAAAAAAAGTTTTTCTGAGTTTTTTTTGGTGAGAAAGATTCTCGAGGATCTTGGTTTCCTTCTTTCAATTCCGTAAAGCTAATGAATGGAAAACCACTTTTGTGTATTTCTCAGATACCGAATACTAACAAAGTACGGTATTGTGGTTATTAATTTTATGGTAATAATATTGGGTTACTGTATGTGTTCCCCCAACCCCCATTCTCTCACTTATGATTTGTGGGTGCACTTGCCCGTCATCTTCCCGCTCCTCTATTACAGTACCTCGACGATCACAAAATCTTTTTACGCGCGCGCCGCAATCCCCCAAATACACCTCAAATTACCTCCGAGTTGGATGATGGCACCCGGTCTGAGCTGTACTAGCACAGGGATTTGATTGTGCTTATGATGTGCTGGTTAGAGACAGCACAGGGCCGATTTAGGTGCTGATTTCCGGTTACAATACGACTCAGATCGGCCCACTTTCCTCACTGCGAAAGGCACATAATATGCACTATTTGGGGGTGATTATTAGCGATTTAGGGAGGGAAGAGAGGGAGAGAGAGAGAGAGAGAGAGAGAGAGAGAGGGGGAGCGAGATTTAATAGGAAAACTGTAAAGAGACTAACGGGGCGCCGTAAAGAACCAAAAAAAGAATAGCGCGTTTGTTTGGAGGTATTGAGGAATTACTGTAGAGTAACATTCGAAGTTTGCTAAACTGGGGACATATATAGTAACACGGAGTTGTTAGAGAGAAGCACACACACACACAGACGCACACACACACACGCACACACACGTACACACACGCACACACATACACCCACGCACGCACACACGCACACACACACACGCACGTGTACCGTACATCGGTGGATTAGCCCCCCCCCCAAAAAACTAATTTGAATAGCCTTTCCTTGATTTGCATGTCCAACAAAAACCTTCTCACCTTGTCCCAATCGGCGTCTCCCTTCCGCCTTGCAATTACCGTAATTGGATGGAGGAATGTTTTCGCTTCGGGACAAAGGTTTCAGTCCGCGGTTTGACCGCCACAATTACAATGCATTGTCGTCAACAATTGACACTTCCTAGTGAGGACCAACACCTACACAATAAATAGACTTATACCTGCATTTTTGCTGAATCTGCGACGAATGACTCTTGTCTAGTATGTAGTGTTTCAAGGTAGGTAACACTTCTTACCGACATCTTTATCATTAGTTACCTTTTTTGGGCGTGTAACTGACATATAAAGTAAAAAGAATTCCTGAAAAGCGTATTGATGTTTTTGCCGGACTAAAAGTACGCTTACCAGAAAGTAGTATTAAAAAATCACTCAAGAGTGACGGCTCCCCGACATTGAGATAATATTTTAGCAATAAGTGAGCTTTCCAAATTGATGTGACCTACCGGTCATTTCCTTGTCAAAGTATTGAATATGGCTACCGTAGCTAGCAAGTTAAGTGCGCCAAATTTAGCCGTTATAACCTTGGGGCAACGTATTATCCCGGCGAGATGTTCACTGACAGTAACCTACAATCACTACTCTGACCAATTAACAATCGGAATGATCTAGCAATTATGGTCAGAATAATAACCCTTTCACACACTTCCTCATATCAAAGGCATTCAAAGGATCAGGCTCGTGAAAAATCAATGTGCTGATATTTCTCAGGGGGTTATGAACAAGGGACTTAGTTTTCATGGTAGTATTAGTAGAGCACCCGTGTATAGTACCTAATTCGTTTTCTTTTAAGGTTTTCATTCGAACTGCATGGGGTTCAAAGTATGCTGAAAATTTTCCGCATTTTGGAACTACACGAGAATATTTTTTTTAATTTTTCTAAATATACAGGTTTCGTGCAGTATTACGGTAGTATGGGCAGAATCACAGACGTTTTTTGGGATACAAAAACCCTAGTATTAATCAAAGTATTAGGTACATTTTCTTGGTGAAACACTTTATAATTTGATTGTCCTGTCAAGGACTTTCGCGTGGGGGGGAATTTATTTCAGACTGCAACAATTTGGTAATCGGTGTATGTTTATTTAGATACCAGTCGGCTACCGCCGCCTGAGGCGTCTTTCCAATATTCGCTGATGGTCGCTATGTTTCACTGGGCTATATCTATAAGTAGAAGCAACTCTTTCTCGCAAGAATAGTTTCCTGGGGATAGAACTTAGTTTTGGTTCGCCCATTTTAGGACGTTGACTAAATTCCTCCTAAATTGCCTGTAAATCGTTGGACAAATATAGCGTCCAAAAAATTTCCAAAACCGAAAAGCAGCGGAATAAGCGCGTGGCTGATACGCCGCAATGTTTCGCTGGGATATATAAGTTAGAAGCAAACATTTACATAAAGGAAATTGTGTTCATCTTTGTTATTTTCCTTTTGAAACCTACACCAATATCAAACACGGGGGTAGAACTTAGTTTCTGTTGACTATATTTCTCCTAAATTGTCTGCAACTTGCTGGACTCTATAAGTCTATAATCTAAAAAAAAATTGCCAAAGCCTAAAAGCAGCGGAATAAGTGACCGCTATTTTACTTTTTGAAAACTATACGAATGTTAAACATGGGATCGAACATAGTTTTAGTGTGCCCTTTATATAACTGGTGAACGTATTCTTCCTAAACTGTCTGCAAATCGTTAGACTCTATAAAGCAGAAAAAATCCCAAATCCTAAAAAAATTGTCACAGATCTTTTCCTTAACTGTATTCAACTAAAGAATGTCGTCGAACGTTACAGGTGATACCGTGTATTATCCATACTAAAGCAAAAACTACGCGAAATTAAGAAATTCTGTTGAATGTTCTTTCGTTCGACCGAAACATCGCTCAAGATCGGACGCTCGTTTCATGGGAAATAAGGGAAATGTGCAGAGAATTACTCAATGCTTTGTTGCAAAATACGACTAAATCTTTGTAAAATAAGTAAATGAAAAATTAGACTACGAAGTGATTACAAAAAAGTATTTCATAAAAAGTTGTCAAGGATTGTGATTTGGTAGTTCTTTGAGTTGTGAGTGTTCTTTGTTCCCTAAAATGACCTGCGCGCCACCGCGCCCGAACGATACACCACACATATTCCACATATGCAGCCTTTTTTGGACGTTTTTGAGAGAGGCGCTCGGGAAGTGAGATGGCTCAGTGCACGGGAACGTGAACTACTGAACCAATCCTACAACCTGAGCGTAACGCACATCATCCAAACGTACACTCAAACAAACGCACAAACAAACAAACAAAGCTCCCAACTTTATATAATAAGATATACTTGCAGACCATTGTATGTGTGTATAAATTGATGACAGCTGGCGCTAGTTTACGTCACGCTGTGTCTCATAAATCACCAGCGTATTTTCACTGTCACCGCGCACTTCTCTCTCTCCCTCTCTATCTCTCTCTCTCTCTCTCTCTTTCTCTCTCTCTCTCTCTCTCTCTCTCTCTCTCTCTTTCCCTCTCTCTTTCACTCTGGTTGAATTTTTTCATTCAACTTCACAAAGCCCTATTGACAGACGTAACCCAATAATTACACGAAATTGGACGAATATACATAGGCGACCGCAAAGAAAAATGCGAAAAAATGTGAAATTTGCATATGGAAAGAGGAATTAGTTATAAAATCATACCAACCCCATGCCCACCTCTTCTATTTTTTTTCGATCTTACCGTTAACCGTAGATATCTGCTGGCATCAATGTATCCTTTTAATATGCTAATTATTTATAACATCCGCGAAAAAGTTCAATTTGTTACGTGATAGGTTAATGTCATACTTCTCACCATAATTCCTCACTTTTTTTCTAAAAGTCTATCTTTGTTTATATAGTTATGAGGGTAGTTTCGCCAAATACTCAAAGGCAAATGAAGGGATGCCGCAGGAAAGTGGAAACCCCGATATGTGCCAGATTACTTCAAGAAATTCTGATAGGTGCAGGATTATTTTTTGAAAAGAAATCCCGATATTGCTCGAACCGGTCCCGATTATTTAAAGCCGTATAACAGCCGGTTTTTGAAACAGTACTCCCTAGTAGACTTCCAATGATTCTGTGCTATTTTTTAGTCTAATTATATTCATTTGCATGAAGCATATGATGGAAATGTAGTTCTCCAAGATCAAAAACGTTTCGTTTCAAAAAAAAATCGTTTAAAAAAAAAAAGATCGTTTCAAAAACAGTCAGTCATATCGCTTTATCGGGGGGAGGGGGGTGAAGTTTTCCGTGCCACTTTTCTATTAGACGCATCTGTGAAGTTGTCCATTTTATGACCCGCTAAGACAATTGCAATTTCTCTAACGCACCATTTAGGAGTTGCGAGAAGCAATTGAACTTGATGGAATTTCCTTTTCCCTAAACGAGCAACAGTGGAGAATTCTATTATACTTTAGTGCCAAGTTTAGTCCAGATCCTCACTGGGGAAAGATGGAAAGTACAGTAGTACAGTATTACCAGCATCTTACCGTAACACTTATTAGTGCAAAGTAATAGTCAGCTATCCATAACCCGTATATTGTAAAGTTTCAAAAAGCAGTGAATTTTCAACCTTAACCTTTTCTATGTAAAACACTCTGGTTTTCTATTTCTATGTAAATAATGTTACACGTAAGCTTAGAGATTATGAAAAACCTTTTTCTTAGTTAAGGACATCTAGTTTGTTAGTTATGGTCAGTTAGGGAGTTAGTGACCTTTAAAATAGCACACAATACTACAGTTAGCGCTAAATTTAAAGGAGGAGGCTCACGAGAATGAAGTGCTCAAATGGTTTCCTTTTATCGAAAGATGATGGTATTAAATTCCGAAAGACATGCTTTACATAGCAAAATCTTTTAATTTGAAGGAGTAAATCAATATAAAAGTATAAATTCTATCAAAATTTTGGATCGTAGTAAATAGTTGATTTCCATAGTGGGCATGCAAATGTTGTGCTGGCTTGCAATATGACTTGTAAATTTGCATGCCCAGTGATTGATGCATGTCCTCACTTAAAGTAGAAATCCCCATATGCTGAAGCATCTCCCCATATTATTATTATGTTCAGACCTTGTTTATACTTACGGTCGACTGGTCTTAAAAAAGGGGGCGAATGGGTTTATTATTGGGCCTAGTTCCCCCCGGTTGGTCCCAGATGAAAGACCGTCCGCCATGGTAGATTAGCCTCTTTCAAGGTGTTGTCAACCGTTCTACACCTGTCCTCAACACCAATTAGGAGGGGCTAGCGCTTCTTCTGCTTTCAACATGGAATCCTAATTTCCTATAAGGATAATGGTCAAGGATAAGCGATAATTAGAGGTAATTACCCTACGTAAGGACAAATCCCGGCCTTATGTTGACTGAATTTGGGCCCTATGACTATCGAGAAAGACTTGAGGAAACGTGTAATAACTTGAACATTTTAGGGTTATACAAACGATCTTTCTTCCTTACTGTGGAGAAATTACAGTCGGTCATGTCACAAACCTTAGTACCTGGCGATTTATTCCTAAAACATATATGTATACATTCCTACCTATTATTCCTATGCTTCATGTCCCTGATTGACAAGCAGGTGCATAATCTTATAACTCCAAAATAAACAATCTCAATGTTGATTTAGATTACTGTATTGTGAAGTGCTCACACATAGACAGGTGTGCCTCCCTCTCCTTGATACACTATTGCTTTGTATATAAACAAAAGGGAGAGAACTCCCTTAGTTTATGACAATTTGAGTTAGGAAGGAGGGGGCACTTCTCGCTATGTAAACGCACACGCACAGGTGAAGGGATCCGATTACTATTAGTTCTATTACTATTAGCCGGGTGAGGACACGGACTAGTAGTCCAGAATATAAGAAAAAAATGTGATTTAAAGCGGTCTGACACATGGTTTTTCATTTTTTTTTTGAAAACTATGCATGCCGGGCACAGAATGGAATAAAATTGTATGTAATAGGCAAATGCAGTGTCCAGTACCTGTTTAAAACCACGTGCGTTTTGCTAACTTCCATGAAGATAAATTAAAAAAAAATCTTCACTTTTTGGCTCCACCCTTAATTTTTACAATTAGGTGAAGTGTGGCAATTCGTCTTCCTATATGCATATCTCTAATTTCAATCTCTGCTGCGCGCGTGTCAAAATATGCTAATTAGGGTTGCTTGCGCAATTGACATACGCAATGAGGTGGCAATAATGCGTACAAGGAAATTTATGCTACCACCAGCGCTTATCTAATTACGCCCCAAGAAAATCAGCATTTCAGAAATGAGTTATGCTTATGTTAGTGGATGATGAATTGGTATTTCATGCAAATTTCTCATGAGGCATCTCAGTCTGGCCATCGATGAAAGTTTGTTTGTCTGTGAAAACATCACGCTCGAACTTTTAAAGCGAAATACCGCCCGGTTTTTGAAACACATAGAGTAGACCAGCAATAAATTAGAATAAAAATCGAGCTAAATTCGAGCAAATTAGCATAGTAAGATTTCAGTTGTTCAAAAACCGGCCGGTATTTCGCTTAAAGAAAATCCCCAACCTTTACAAACCCGAACCTAATAAGAACAAAGTTCTAAATCATTCACTTTAACTGTAGATGCCTTATAATTAGACGAAGTCTTAGGCCTCGCGCACACTAGCTGACCTGTGCTTGTTAGCATATTTGAGATTAGACCGTCAGTTCCTCAAATCTCTTGTATGATGGAGTACGTGCCCATGTATCACGTTCATGTTACTTATGCAAATTACTCGAGTATGATGACCCTTGCTGTTCATGTTAGCGGATACGTGGTACCGCTACTCCTTTTGTGGGTCTGTCTCTCTCTGTCTCTCTCTCTCTCTCTCTCTCTCTCTCTCTCAGGTACCGCTGCTATGCTAATCTAAAAGGGACGACCTTGGTCCTTCCGGTTCGGTACAAACCATTGTCTACCGAAATGGGATTAATCGTTTGAGAGAGCGGTACCAAACAAAGGAAATCCAACAGGTGAAGCGCCTTGTTTCCCTCAATTATACCTACGATCTGAGTCGGGAATCGGGCATGCGCCTTTGAAAAGAAAGGAGGAAAAAAAGAGACTCCATTTAGACTATGATGTGGAGTTCCGTATAATAATAATGGTTTATTGGTTAAAGCGAAATACTGGACGGTTTTTGAAACGCACCGTGGACAGCTGAATTCTTACGTATTTATGCTAACTGCATAAGAATGTGGTGTACTCTATGTGTTCAATACAATGAAGGATTGAACGACTGAAAGAACGTCAACAAAAGGGAACCCTAAGACCCCGCGCTTCACAACCCGAGAGTACTTTCTAGGGACCAAATATACAGCTGTATATTATGAAACTGTACATACATGCACCTTTGTTATTAGCATGTATGTCGATATAAAGAAAGTAAAAAATGGAGGTCAACATCTGTAAAATCTTGAGTTAAGAAATTCAAAGGAAACAAATTATAAATCTAACATACAAGCAATGTAATATATTCAAACGTTGTGCCTGTCTGTGCCCCTCCTGCACACGATGGGACATGATTTGCATACAATACATGAGAATACACATATCCAGCATTCGTCTCAAAACCACGTGACAAACCTCTTTAAGATACCGTATCTTCCAATCGTTGGCTTCTATTCGAATCTTACAACACCGTATCCCTTCTTCATTCAATCCTAACATCTCAAGTATCGTGCCTCGAGCGGTGATTGGCTGCGGGCTTGTTTCTTGCCCCGCCCCTTTCCTTTCGTGGCCCCGCCTACTCTCTCAGCAGCCCTCACTTCAAATGCTACCAAACACACTGAACTTAGGATTTCTTATTTGGTTTAGGTAACTTTTTTATTTTTCCATTTTATGTATATATATATCTATGGATTTACCTATGTTTACGTATATTATTTATATTTATAATACTAATGTTCGGAGCATTGATTTGATATACAAATTTTCTGCGTACAATCGTTCAAATTCTTGATAAGAGTGAAAAGAGATCTTGATAGTTTACCTCTACCCAAGTTTCCAAGAGTTTAGTTTAGTGCTGTGTACTAATATTTGGATCAGGCTTGTACGCTTGTATACAAAGTTCCGATTGAGAATACCGATCTATAAACTCCGATTTATTGATTCTTTTCTTGTTTTGGCCTCTTTGAATCTTATGAAATAGCCAAAATTCACACTTTACCTGCGAACCTGCGTCTCTATATTTTTCTATGCTTTATCATATCTTTAAACTTCATTCGAGAGTTGTCTTCAATATGATACATCTATTGTCCTGACCGTTTGGGTTCTCTTATCCCTCATCTTTTATCTGTTAGTCTCTGCTCTCAAACCTACTTACATCTCTTGTTTTCTCTGTTAGTCTCTGCTCTCAAACCTACTTATATCTATTGTTATCTCTGTTAGTCTCTGCTCTCGCGTCTCTCCGACGGAGGGGCGTTTCCATCGGCCACCGTGTACCTCCTTCGAGTAATCTTTTCCTTTTCTCTATAAGACATCACCCATACTCCTACTGTAGGCGCTACTCACGTCTCTGGGCCTCTATTGCTTTAAAGTCGAAGTTCCGCCCAATGGAATTTTGATAACTTTGTTTTAAAAGTTAAGAAGTTTATCTTCATCTCCGTCTGCCCAAAATACAAACCCGCACTTCTTTTAACAACACTTTGCCGGTTGCTCCTTGATTTTGAAAAAGAAGCAATGCACATGCGTTGTATCTTAATTTCGGCAGCATTTTTGAACGAATAGTTTCTTTATCACGACAAATGCTGACGAAAAAGTTACCTAGTCTACTATTTACATTTGATAATTTTCCAACATGGTTGAAATTTGAAACACCCAGCGGAAAGTATTACCACCAGGGCTTTGGGACCTAGGTTTCTGTTAATTTCACTTTATTATTAAGGACAAGATTTCTGCTCTTTTGTGGTTGTTGTTCGTGTATGGTGCCGTATAAAGGCCTGAAATTGCTCTCTTTCCTATTGTTGTTCGGCTTATATTAGATTTATATTAGATTTCGGAGAGTCCACTCCTGAATGCCTCTTTCTTTCTATTGTGTTGTAGGGTGCTTTGCATTGACTAAGACCTATTTTTATTGGATACGCTGCTTGATTGCGTTTGAGCGAATCGGAGTGCTCAATATACGATAATATATCGATCGATATGGTTGAATTCCTGTTTTATTCACCACTCGATTCCCTCGGGAAAATTTTCCCTGGGGACAGAATATAGCATGCTAATGTGAGACTAGCAGAGAAAAAGACAGGGAAACGAGTGGTGAATATGGCCTCTGTCTTCTATTATGGTATAGATGTAACAATGTCGTTTTTAGGGCTTAGCGGTTTATTATCAGTCCTTAGACCTTAGAAAAAATTATCAGTCCTTAGTGCTGTATCAGTATCAGTCCTTAGAAGTTTACGAGAAATGACTGCATGCCATCTTCACGAGCTGTAACTGTTTGTTTTATATGTACAGCTGGCCAACTGTCATCACCTATTTTTGTATGTCTGGCCCTGGGTGTATTATTTTATTAGAATTCGTAATTATTCCATATTCCATGGGTATAAGTCTGTGTCTGCTCGTTTAACCTGGGGTGTATTATTATTGTATAACCGGGTGCATCAATTCCTCCCTTTCGTCCTTATTTGTACAGCATGAATCCTTGCCGACAAATATCTCGATATCCATTATTTATTCAGCTTTTGCTTCGGCCTTCTTTGGGAAAACCGTCCCGACGTAGTCTCTCTTATTCAGAAAAGCATATTTTCTGGGATTTTGTGGGTTTTCAAATTTTAAGAAGGATACTGTAGCTGTTATTGAAAATACACCTGGCTGGTGTGTTTATAGGGATAAGCCTTTGACAATAAGACTAAGTACATGCATACACTTTTTAGTGAACCAATATCACTAGAAAAAGGATGGGTTCTCGAGATCGATATGGGACTTGGAAATTAGACAACGATATTTTATCACGTTATGCAAGGTTTACGGAGAATTTACCAACTCCTAGCATTCGCCTCGAAGACGGAGAGAAAGAGAGATAGTCAGTAGAGAGAGTCAGTAGAGAGAGAGAGAGAGAGAGAAACAGAGAGAGACCACCTCAACAACTCCAGATTTTATCATAAGAGAGGATCTTGTCACCGTGGATTATGCAAATCACTTGTCTTCCTTCTTCTCTGTATTTCTCTTCTCCCCAGATCGATATAGAGAGTGTGTAGGTGTCCATTGTCTTTTGCCCAATTCGCTATTTCAAAATCATCCTACGTTTTTGGATTGCGCTCTCTCTCTCTATCTCTCTCTCAGTCTCTCTCCGTATCTCTCTCTGTATTTCTCTCTCTTGCTCTTGCTCATGCTCTCGTTTCGTCTCTCCCTCTCACTACATCTCTGTCTATGATTCTTTCTCTCTATCTCTTTCCCCCTCCCAAAATCTTAAGCGTACTGTTTCTCTCGCTTTCTAATCCCCCGCCTCCTCCAACCGGTTCCCGGCGTCTAAATACGACCGTCACTCAATGTACTGTACACAATAATCTACGGTTATCGGAGTATTTCAGCAGTTCTCTCATTGCGATGGGGGTTCTTACAGTAGAAGAAAAACGGATAACTTAGGGTTGTTAGTTAAATTTAGGATGCAGTTGTTCCATTCTTCTTCCATTCTTGGGTCACGACATTTGACTGTTTGCGTGTGCATAGGTTTAGGTAAAGAGTAGGATTACGAAACGTTCTTTGTGCGCCAAATTCATGTTTAACCTTAGGTTACATGTTTGTCGTAGCTCACGTTCAAATTTAAACTTGGTGAAGTCCGTTTCCGAATTAAGATTCTGAATTCCCAATATTTGGTCGGATTTCTTTACTAACAGTGAGAGAGTTTGAAGAGAGAGAGAGAGTTTGAAAAGAGAGAGAGGGTAGGAAAGAGAAATAGAGAGAAATAAAGAACCATGACTTGCTCCCTGAAGCTTACTCTCTTACTCTGATCTCAGGGAACTTCCTCCTCCATTTTCTGATGTCATGTAAAGGAGAATTCGTGTCCTTTTGTAATTACCTCGCCTCAACTTTTCTCACATTTCATGGTAATTGAGGAGGATAATTGTTTCCTCTTATATCCTTCTAAAATGCACTACCAACTACTTGGCTTATTCGATAATTTCCGTTTTATCTCCAAGTTATTATCTTCTTCGCACTTTTCCTTTAAATTTTAAGTTTTCAAGTGCAATTTTGGAGAGAGAGAAAGAGGGACAGAGAGAGAGAGAGAGAGAGAGAGAGAGAGATGTAGGGAAGGGGGAGAAATTTTAACTTGACTGTAGAACATGTATTGATTGTTTGTTAATTTGGTGGAGTTTTTGTACATTGTACTTATCGCTTGCTTACATTACTCGGTGTTAATAATTCAGTTTTTATGTACTTTATGTGACCTTGCGAATCTTAAATTTTGCTCCGTGCTTTTTTCAACTTTCACCTCATAATGTCGTTTTCATACAGTTTTCTATGTCTATGCCTATGTCGTCAGGTCGTGGACCATAATGTGGACAACTGCCTTTCCATGTATTATATGCAAATTTCTGCTTCCTTCCGGCACACATTGGAAATAATTTGCATATAATACATGCGAATGTAGTTAACCAGCAAACGAACGTTTCACAAATCACGTGTAATATCGCTTTAATAGTTTTCAGTGCCTATGTCCTCAGGTGGACCGTGTGGAGCACAGCCGTCAGCACCAAATCCGTTCAGTCTTTCCTACTTATTCCCAACGCAACCGAATAACTTTGCCTCTTTCAACAATCAGCAGAAGATTAAATTGAAGAGAAATAGACAGCGAGTTGACGCAGGCGAACCGAGGAATAGCTATCAGGTATGATTTATGTGTGTGTGTGTGTGTGTGTGTGTGTGTGTGTGTGTGTGTGTGTGTGTGTGTGTGTGTGTGTGTGTGTGTGTGTGTGTGTGTGTGTGTGTGTGTGTGTGCATGTGTGTGTGTGTGTGTGTGTGTGTGTGTGTGCGTGTGTGTGACCTGCAACAAAAGTGGTGCACCGAAACTACTGTTGTCTAAAACACGTTTCAAACCCACGTGCCATACCTCTTTGCAGCTTATTTTGAACATTCCAGCAGTCCAAAATGATCATTCAACATATGTAGAAACCATTTCCATGTATTATATGCAAATTTGTTCAGAGCGCAGAAATGTACATACAAGTCAGTTGCCCAGCACCTGTTTCAAAACCACGTGCCATTTCTCTTTGAATCATATTTTCAACTTTCCAGCAGTCCAAAATGATCAATCAATACCGAGATGAGACTTCGGCATTGCCACAAAATGAATCAATCGATCATCTTTCCCAATTTCTGCCGTGGTTGAAGAACGAGAACACCGAACAGAATATGTTCAAAGATGATGAGGAGCAAGATGAACAACCAACGGATCTGTCGAATAGTCATGTAAGTTACTCGCTTTAAAGCGGCACAGCATCAGGTTTTGAAACGGATTCTGTATAACTGCATTCTTGTGATACTAAGTAAGCTCGAATTTAGCTCAGTTTTTTTTCTAATCACGCTCATTTGCGATGCATGTGAATGCAGACACCCAAAATCCGTTCAAATTCCGGATGTCATAAGGCTTTAACTGTTTTAACTACTAGCTTTGGTTATGTTTGAAGTGTTTGAAGAAAGACAACTAAGGCTTAATTGTTATGCAATAAACTTTCTTCTTTTATTATGCACGTGCAACATTTTGCTTTCGCTGATTTCATCTTGATCAAGCGAGAATCGAACTCGCGTCTTCAGCTTACGGGTTCACATCATTAACCACTAGGCCACCACCTAGCTCTGCCATTCTTTAACTTACCGGTAGCCAATACGCCTATACTCTCATTATCAATATGCTACGCAACAGTCGTATTGGTACCATATAAATAGGCTAATCTAGCATTTCAAGTACCGGTGTGACATGTCTGAGAGGAGGGATTAATAATAGGTTATGGAGAAGGTCCTTTCCGTTGTTATTGTTGAATAGTCGATTAGATTGTGCGCACGGAAACAGAGATTATGCAAATTTTGGGCGGGGTGACTGTGAGACGTCGTGTGAGACGAGAGAGGGATAAGAAGTAAGAAGGGGGAAGAGATAGAGAGAGAGGGAGAGAGAGGGAGAGAAGGAAGAAGAAGAGAAATTGTGATCTCCGGGAAAGAAATATTTTGGAAATTATTCTAGAATTAAATCGGGGATGTTAACTCATTGTCAGAGTTTTCGGATGTTATGAAACGCGGCTTTCCGGCCGGTTATTGAAATGCATCGTGGATAACTGAATTCTTATGTATTTATGCTCGAATTTAGCTCGATTTTTTATTCTATTTTATGTTCATTTGCATAAGCTGTATAAGAATGCAGGTGTAATCGATGTGTTTCAAAAACCGGCCAGTATTTCGCTTTCAGAAAGTCTGAAACCCTCTTATTTCTACACTAGTAGATACAACATACAGCATAACTTGTCCCCGTCGGTTATCGGAACTTAAAAATTAGTGAAACCCTAGAAGTTCTGGAACTGTTGAAATTTAAATTCAACCTAATTTCAGCAGCCCAGAGATGAGTCAGACGCTGAAGATTTGGAGAAGTTAGACATGGAGAGCACCAGTGAAGACAGAGTGGTACGTTTTTTTCTCCAAATGTTGGTTGCGACGGCATTATCGAACCTACGGCGTAACAGTAAGCTATAAACCCTGAGTATCTTTAACTAGCACAATGTTCGCTCCAACCACCCACCGAACCACCTACAAGAGTAGTACTAGGTTCTGTCGGCGCGCAGCGCGGACATACGAACCCGCGTCCGCGAGAAAAAGATGGCTTTTTGATATGGGAAAGCCGGAGACGCCAGAAAGGAAGGCGGGGCTTGTTTCCGTCTCTAGTTTTTCAATGCGAATTTGCAATATTTTCCCCAGTACGCGGATTCGCATCTCCGCGCTGCGCGCCTGATGACCAGATTTGTGTATATTTTTCTTGATAACTATTCCTTGGTCGATTACTTACTCATTGGCTTCACTATCGATTTATTTATTGATCTACTTATCGACTGAGGTGCTGATTTATCGATTTATTTATTTTCAGGATGATGCCTCCCCTCCGGCAGTGTGTGAACCCAGAGAAGGAAGCGATAGTGCAGCGAGTGCGGACAGTGCCACTTCTTCATCTTCTAGGAGGAAGAGCGCCCTGCCACAGAAGAACTCGCCAGTAGAGGTGGCGCCGGAAGAGGGTAAGTGGGGCTTCCGTTCCTCATGGTGTAGTGGTAGTGCTCCTGACTGCTGCCCTAGAGGCCAGGGTTCGATTCCACTTAGGTGGTTGTGGATCTTGTGATTTATGCATGAAGGAACTCCAATAAGAGATGTTTTATCACTTTTTATTTATGTATCGGTGTGTGTTTATTTTGTACCTGTTATCTGTATCATTCGCTAGATTATCGTTAGTAATCCTTGCGTCTTCATGTAATGCTAGCTTACCGAAATATGTAAAGGCTTGCGGCTTACCGAAATACGTAAAGGCTTGCCGCTTACCTAGACGTAGAGGCTTACGGCTTACCTAAAGACGTTTTCTTCACTGGGACCACTATCCCAAAAAGGGGTCCAGAATCTTGCTTTAATATGCAATATTTGGGTCTTACAGTCGAACTATCTTGGTCAACACACAGCTGAACTCACTTTGCATTTCAGTGAGAATGTAGGCTTCCAGCATAAGATTAATGAACCACGTGTCATCCCGCTTTAAAATTTCAGTCGATGTCCAACCATCTGACGCCGTTGCAATGGTCACTGCCGATGAGAACAAAGTCGACGATCGGGAGCATCAGGAGAGTGGGAAGGTCCCGGGCGACATAGACGAGGTGGTGCTCCCCACTGGAGAAATCGTCAATGGACTCTCAGTTCTTCAACAACAGTTGAGCACTCCACCGAATAAGATTAACGATATTATGGAAGCTCAGAAGAGGTAACGGAATGGAATTTTTCCTTCAAGGTGGCGTATGTGCCTAGAGAGAGAGAGAGAGAGAGAGAGAGAGAGAGAGAGAGAGAGAGAGAGAGAGAGAGAGAGAGAGAGAGAGAGAGAGAGAGAGAGAGAGACAGAGAGAGAGACAGAGAGTTCATGCGTTCAGAATTTGGGGATATATAATGAAAATAGTATATATGCTTCCAGAATTTACGCCCAATTCATGGAAAATCAAAGGAAAATGGCCACAAATAATCAAGCAAATGATGAGAAACAACGTCTACAAAGAGAATTGAACAAGCTTGCCCAAGCACTGAAACAAGAGATTATGCAGTCACTGGCAGCTTCAATAGATCGGGTGAGAATTTTGCGACTTCTGCGAATTTGGGTCCCTGCTGTTCATCACATGTAGCTCATAGACTCATATGGTTCATGCACTACATGCCATGCAGAATTTCTTCACAAGTAAAGTTAGCATGCATACCTCCTTGACGGTAACACGGTATACATAACCATTTTACACGCGGCGCGAAACACTAACAAAAAAAACAATGGTTAGGGACCGACGCGCTATCCATAGTGACCACTGAAAACACTGTTTCTACAACTTTTTAATTGACCACTAAACTAAATCCCTTTAGGCGATCAATGAATTTGCTTCGGCCGAGCTAGCTCGGATGCAGGCTGAAGCTGCAGCTGCAGCTGCTTTGGCACAGCAACAGCAACATCAGCAACAAAGGCCACCCATGATATTTCCGCCAAATCCATTCCATTTCCCTCATGCTTCTCCATTTGGAGTTCCACAAGGTGAGCAAAGGAACTAAGTGAGATAGAGAGAGAGAGAGAGAGAGAGAGAGATGAAATAAGAGAGAAGCATAGAGAGGTATGAATAAGAGAGAGAGGGAGAGAGAGGCTAGAGATGAGACTCAGATAGAAAAACAGAGAAGCATAGAGAGGGGGCGGGGACGAAAGAGATAAGAGATATTTTGTTGCTTGAAACTCCCAAGGGCCTCAAGGCCTTCACCTCAAGGCCGTCGGCTATCCGTCTTTCACAAATCCTGAGAACATATCTGTTATCTCGTCGTTCGTTTTCATCTAAACATAAAGAAACGCCGAAGCAGGGAAATCCTCCGAAATGAAAAAGTTAACCCGGAAAAAACATAGTTTATTGACGAAAAACATCAGAAATATATTGCATGGCCGGCATAGTACGGTACATCACTTCACAACGCGTCGTACAGCCATTTTTATTGCGGTATTCGGATACTAGCAAGTAGCAAGGTTGTAGTGTTTAGTTTAGTATGTAGTAGTGCATTTGAAGACGAATGACAATAAATATTTTCCAAAATGTTTTGAGCAAACTTATTTTTCAAGTTCAGGGTCCAGGTTGTTAAATATATGAACTCGTTATAACCTACACTTCCTACGAAAATTGTGCTAGATTCTAGGCGGTGGAGGTGGTTCCTCCAGTCGTTCCAATAGCACCTTCAGGAATAAACTTGAGAATTTGTTACGCCTGGTTTGTGAAAACTCACACCTACAGTAAACCGTGCTTGATTCCAGGTGGCAACGGTATTTTCCCCAATGCGTTCGGTCCGTTCAATCCTTTGGCAGCTTTCGGCGCCGCACTGAAGCGACCAATGGCTTTTGACGACGAGGGCACTCGGAGGAAGAGGAATAAGGTAGACAGCGAGACAGAGAGAGAACCAGAGAGAGAGAGTGAGAGAGAGAACCAGGGAAAGAGAGAGAGAGAGAGCCGGATGAGAAATGGAATAGTAATAAATCTTATTTGGTCATTAGTTACATAAATACAATTTGTTTAGGTTAGTGACCATCGTGGCAGACAGGAAATCTCCACTCCGAATAGTGCGCGAGATACGCCACAGGTACCAATTTTGGATACGTTTAGAAATTCATATAAAAAAGATGAACTGTGCCCCGTTATACCTAGAGTGAGAGAGATAGAGAGAGAACGAAAGAGAGAGAGGGAAAGAGAGAAAAAGAAGGGTGAGATTTGAGATCCAAGAAATATAAAAAAATCCCCCTAAGGCCCCTTATCACTTACAGTTATCCTCGACCGTCGCCTCCTCCTATTTCCCACCCACCATGGTTGGACACCCTCTATTCAGTGGGAAATTCGACGAGCAAAGGGATGGAAGTCCCACCAATTCCGATGAAATGTCGGATTGCGGTGGCTATGATAATGGATCGCAAAGGTATGTTTCACTTTTAAAATATTTAAAGCGAACTACAGGTCGGTTTTTGAAACAATCGAGTTCACCAGCATTCTTAGGCAGCATATGCAAATGAAGATAAATTAGAACAAAAAATCGAGCCAAATTCGAGCAAATTAGCATAATTACGTAAGATCAGCTGTCCATAATGCTTTTCAAAAACCGCCGGTAGTTCGCACTAATTTTATGTTTGTTCTTCCTTTAGTTTTTTCACGAATAATACATTACTTATTTCGCTCCAAATTGATATTGGTCCTATTTTTTAACTGCATATGTTTTTATCTACATCTACTTCCAAGCCTTTTTGCAAAAATTTGTTTTAGTCAATGTTCACCTTTTGCGAACAAACTTATAGATAATGGTAGTGCTGGGCTCTGTACTCTGCATTGGTAGGTACGCTCCTTGTGCCACATACAGGGTTCTAGACTTTAGTTTTGTGTTCCATATGTGCCCAAAACCACGTATCCTACCCCTTTAAAAATAATTTTTCTGTACTTCAGCTCAACGTTGACACCGATGCACTTGCGCAAAGCAAAGCTGATGTTCTTCTTCACGAGATACCCGAACTCGTCACTACTCAAATCGTACTTCCCCGACATTCGATTTAATAAGAATAACACTGCACAATTGGTCAAATGGTTCTCCAACTTCCGGTGAGTTTTCAAAATTTCAAAGGCCATTTTTGATTATGTCGGAGGCCAGATTCACCAGCACGCAGGGAGCCCTCCCTGGTCTCCCCATGGAGCTAAAGAGTGCATAGGTAGAGAGTGTGAGAGCAGAAGTGATTCAGAGCGTCAAGATGGTTCGCCCTGATTTGACATACTTCTGGCAGTACTGCCGCTAACCTTTTTAGTAATTGCGTGAACTCTTCTAAGTAGTCCGATATGTACGAAAACAGTGCGACACCTGCGCGGAGTAGTAAATGATAACATCCGTCCTTTTACGAACCAACTTATAATCCCTCTTTTTCCTTTTCTCCGCTTCAAAAGACTTGACTTACTCCGAAAAGTCGTCTCCCTCAAGGGGATCTGTTCCGCAACGATGAGTTTCTTTACACAACAAAACACCTAATACCTAATACTAGTCGTATTTAGTCCGAGGCGTCTCTTAGACAACATAAGCCGGAGACGCTATGGTGATGATATTAAAGTGATGGGCAATAGGGTAAAACTATATATCATTCATAATTTAAACTGATTTAAGCAATATTTTTCAAAACACCTAATATGTATACTGTATACTACTCGTAATCTTGCTCTCAGACTAACTCATAGGCAAAATTGATTGATGACGTAAGATTTGCTTTATATGTAAATCTTGTGTAACCAATGAACCATTAATAATCAATCAATGATCAGGTTTCGTAAAAAAACTTTTTCTTTCTGGGTCCTCTCATAGTAGTGAAATATGGATGTTTCACCCTGGGTATAATAGACATACTGACGTATTTTATTGATCTTTGAGAAACCACTCTGATCCTAAAATAATAGTTTTACTGTAGAATGTAGAATTATAGTTTCTCATTAGGAACCTTTTGAGCTCAATGATCTCTCCAAATTGCCCGCTATTTTCTGTGTTGTGCGATTTTCGGGCTAGTGCGCGCCCGTTAATCGCACCGGAAAGTAATAATTTCCTTGTGGCGGGCCCGGTAATCCCCCAACAACTCAGCTATCAACATGGATTAGAGGGAAGGATTGAGGTTACGGTTATGAGTTATGAGTTATGGGGTTGTGCACGGTAGCCTCCGATCTAGAGATGCAATTTTTAGTTTTATGCTGAAGGAGAACTCAGGGACTTGAGGCCGTATTCACAAACACACAGCGAGCCTTGCCTAAGCTCACGAGCCCTCTGAATCTCGCACTCTCTACTCACTCTCCACGCACTGGAGCCCTACCTATGCTAACCAGCGCTTTGAATCTCTTCTGCTCAAGCACTCTCCACGCACTCTTTAGCTCCCTGGGCCATGGGGAGGCCAGGGAGGGCTCCCTGCGTGTTGGTGAATATGGCCTCAGGTATATGAGGCTAAAGGGAATATTTTCTTCCGGTTTATACGTGCAGAACACAGTCATGTCATCCTCAGTGCAGTAACTCTTTGAGTTCAATTTGGAATTTTAGAGCTGGACAGAGCGGGACAGAGAGAGAGAAGGAGAGGGAGAGGGAGAGATAAAGACAGAGAGAGATAGAGGGAGGGAGGGAGAGAGAGGGAGGGAACAGAGAGAGTTTTATCTTTTTGCGCACTCATTTTAAGAACTTGTCGTATAAGGTGACTTATCCAAACACCTAGCCCTAGAAATTCAATACTCGGGTCTGTGCAAGTGGTTGACTACGGTAGATACAGCGCAGGAAAGGAGTAACATGATATGGTATACTCAAATGCCTATCACGGAACAGCTAACAATAAACTTGCTCGTATGTTATGGAAGCGGTCTTATAAAACCCTTGGATTGAAACACCACGATAATACTACAATGGACTTGGGATTCCTTTTCGAAAAGTTGAGACGTTGAGACGTGTCTTTCAGTAATTTGTTTTGACTTTGTTTCTATTTATAAAAATATTTATATTTTTGCTTTCAGAGAGTTCTACTACATCCAGATGGAGAAGTTTGCTCGACAAGCACTGGCAGAGGGTGTAAGGAGTAGAGAAGAGATTGTGATCACTCAGGAGAGCGAACTGTTCAGACAGCTTAACCAGCACTACAATAGGAATAATCATATCGAGGTGAGTGCTCTCTCTCTGTCTTTCTCTCTCTCTCGCTCTCTCCGTCTTTCTCTCTCGCTCTCTCTGTCTCTTACTCTCTCTCTCAGAATTGGCCATTTCTCTCTCTCTCGCTCTCTCTCTCTCTCTCTCTCTCTCTGAACGTTTTCTGTACCTTCAACTTTCAGCCTCCCGCCCGTCTGGTATTGGTCGTGCAGGAGACTCTTCGGGAATTCTTCGTCGCGATAAAAGAAGGAAGAGATATCGAACCTTCTTGGAAGAAAGCCATTTACAAAGTGATCAACAGACTCGACGACCCTATCCCCGACTTCTTCAAGGACCCCAACTTTTTGGACAGATTGGAATAGATAATATGTATTTAAAGCGGTATAACACGTGGTTTTGACTTGCATTCCATTATGTGCCCTTTCGATACCGACGGGAATAGAACTGCTGCCGTACCGCTTTAAAGAATAGTCAGGCAGATGAGAAAGCAGTATTCTGTAAAGATTTTTGTACAATTGAGAAGTTGTTCCCGCCTTATTGTTCGGTTTAGGCACTGTGAACTGATGCCGTATTCACCAACACACAGGCAGCCCTAGGCTCACGATGATCTGAATCTCTTCTGCTCTTGCACTCTCACTCTTTAGCTCCCTGGGGAGCCCAGGGAGTGCTCCCTGTGTGTTATTGAAGACGGCCTCTGTTCATAGAGTCGAGCGTAAGATTTTCTGTAACTGCAGTTACATTCCCCACAGCAATGCGTATCTTTATGTTGAACTAACCGCTACCAATCGTATGGAGCATTCGTACCACTATTATGCAGAAAATTCCAAATAAGCTGTGATTCTGTGTAAAAGTTATTACTAATTGCTTTACTTTTGTCATGTTTGTATTTTTTGCGAGTTGAACAGTTGATATAAGTTATTCCTCATAAGTTTTCATTATTTTTTTTTGCTTCGTTTTATTGAGCTTGCTTTACCTTTTTGCTTTACATTTTTGCTTTATTCATATGCACAACAATTTGTTGAGAAATCTAGTCTAGAGGATTTTTGGATTAGTTCTTCTTCTTCTTCCTTTGAAATCGACTCATTTGTTCAAAATCATGGTTAATTAGCAGAATCAATATCGTAGTAAACAAGTAACAATTTACTACAATTAGTGACAATCCCAATATATATCCTAACTTTTTTGGGACTTTCAGGTCAAATCTTGGAATGTATATTGTATAGTAAAGTTTCCAGCTACTATTACATGGAAAAGCTCATGAAATAATGAGCTATCTAGATTTTCTCTGTGCTTGTTAATTTTAAAGCGTTATAACGACCGATTTTTGAAACCTATGCTGGAGAACTGCATTCCCATGTGTTATATGTTGATTGGAATAAAAAAAATCGTGCAATATCGCGCAGTAATTTCCACCATCATGATAATACCGCGTCCAGCATGTTTCAAAAACCGGCTGTTATACCGCTTTAAGTTAAAGTCTAAATATATGTGCATACCTTGTGTGAATCCTTAATCATATGTGAATAACGTGTATCTCTTTTTGAACTTCTCATTTTAACTTCATTTATTTTTTTTCACGTTTTTATTACATTTTTGTCGTTCATTTTTTACTATCATTATTAACTACTGTGATATTATGCGCTTACCAATGAGTCAGTTCATTATTAAAAATGATTGAAATGTGCAATGATATCCACCAAATGTTTTTTTTTAATAAATATTTTCTTCATAATTGTGAATTTTGTATTGTGATGGCACGGTAGGAAATATTGTTTTATCGCAAGGTAACGGAAATATTTATCCCGAGCGTTTGAAGAGGTATTGCACGTGGTTTGTGGAATGGTGGACAACAGCACTCCCGGCTCATAAAGGAACAAACTTTCTTATAAAGCATTAATTTGGTGACCATCTCATGACTGTTTTCGAGGAAACTTGGTAACGAGTTGGTCACCAAATGGGCAGGCCCACACAGGAAAAAACCTTAAATAAATATTAAATATTTATTAACACATAAAATGTGTGCATCAATATAGGAATAGGAAAAAACATTAGGGGTTAGGTGAATACCATTCAATGCTAAACTTTGACTGCGCGCCGCGGAAGTGTGGCGAGTGCGCGGCGAAGGTTTTAGAGGGTCGCCACAGTCGAATGGCGAACTCTCTTCCGCGCGCTGCTTTCGCCAGATCCTCGCCCAGACTTCGCCGCGGTTTCGCCGCGGTTTCGCCCAGTCTTCGCCAGCATAAAAAAATCGGGCGTGAAATATCTTATTATATAAAGTTGGGAGCTTTGTTTGTTTGTTTGTTTGATTGTATGTTTGGATGATGTGCGTTACGCTCAGGTAGTAGGATTGGTTCAGTAGTTCATGTTCCCATGCACTGAGCCATCTCACATCCCGAGCGCCCCCCTCACAATAGTCCAAAAAAGGCTGCATATACGGAATGTGTGTGGTGTATCGTTCGGGCGCGGTGGCGCGCAGCTCATTTTAGGAAACAACGAACACTCACAACTCAAAGAACTACCAAATCACAATCCTTGGCAACTTTTTATGAAATACTTTTTTGTAATCACTTCGTAGTCTAATTTTTCATTTACTCATTTTACAAAGATTTAGTCGACATATTTTGCAACAAAGCATTGAGTAATTCTCTGCACATTTCCCTTATTTCCCATGAACGAGCGTCCAATCATGAGCGATGTTTCGGTCGAACGAAAGAACATTCAACAGAATTTCTTAATTTCGCGTAGTCTTTGCTATATTATGGATAATACACGGTATCACCTGTAACGTTCTACGACATTCTTTAGTTTAATCGTTAAGGAAAACATCTGTGAGAATTTTTTTAGGATTTGGGATTTTTTCTGCTTTATAGAGTCCAGCAAGTTGCAGACAATTTAGGATAAATATTGTCAACAGAATCTAAGTTCTAACCCGTGTTTAATATTGGTATGGGTTTCGAAAAGAAAAATGAAGACTGTAGACTGCATAGGAATGTTTCCTCCTAACTTATATAGCCCAGCGAAACATTGCGGCGTATCAGCCACGCGATATTAAGCTGCTTTTAGGCTTTGGCAATTTTTTCGATGTCCTAGAGTAGAGCAAGTTGCAGGCAATTTAGGAGGAAAAAGGAGGAAAACAGTCAACAGAAACTAATAAGTTCTCTCCCCGTGTTTGTTATCGGTGTCGGTTCTTCCAAAAGGAAAAATTACAAAACTGAAACCATTTCTTTTGTGAATGTTTGCTTCTAACTTATATAGCCCAGCGAAACATTTCGACGTATCAGCCAGGCACTTATTCCTTTTTTTATGAGTTGGAATTTTTTCGATATTACTACAGAGTCCAGCAAGTTGCAGACAATTTAGGAGGAATATAGTCAACAGAAACTAAGTTCCCGTGTTCAATATTGGTTTGGGTTTCAAAAGGAAAAGTGAGGGACAGGAGGCTCTTTGCATAGAAATGTTTCCTCCTAACTTATATAGCCTAGCGAAACATTGCGGCGTATCAGCCACGCGATATTAATAAGCTGCTTTTAGGCTTTGGCAATTTTTTCGATATCCTAGAGTAGAGCAAGTAGCACACAATTTAGGAGGTATACAGTCAACCGAAACTAAATTCTATCCCCGTGTTTGACTAGAGCTCGGCGCGCGCCAGTCAACCGAAACTAAATTCTATCCCCGTGTTTGATGTCAGTGTAGGTTTCAAAAGGAAAAATAACAAAACTGAAACCACTTCCTTTGTGTAAATGTTTGCTTCTAACTTATATAGCCCAGCGAACTATTACTGCGTATCAGCAACGCGCTTATTCCTTATTTTAGGATTTGGAATTTTTTCGATATTATAGAGTCCAGCAAGTTGCAGACAATTTAGGAGGAATATAGTCAACGTCCTAAAATGGGCAAACCTATCCCCAGGAAACTATACTTGCCAGAAAGAGTTGCTTCTACTTATAGATATAGCCCAGTGAAACATAGCGACCATCAGCGAATATTGGAAAGACGCCTCAGGCGGCGGAAGCCGACTGGTGCATAATAAATGTTCAATAATACAACAATTAATACACAAAATATCACACAGACATACAACATACAATATAATAAATGTTTACTTCAGTTCATGAGCAAAACAAGCACACACATTGAAAAGAACATCGGCGTCTAGTACAAAAGAAAAAAGTAGCTCATTACGGCGGATAATCATGTAAAAGGTAAAATACTTAACTTACATGCACTTTGGTCATGATAAAGTTAATACATACACCGAAGACATCAAGAAAAAACAACTCTCTAAACTAACTAAATTTACAAGCTGTCAAGCTAGAATACAAAAAGGAAAAGATATTAAAGATAATGGAGGCTAATGGATATAACGATATGAGTCTATTAATACCCTACATTTCACTCATGAGGCCGTATTCACCACCCGATTCCCTCAGGGAAATATTCCCTGGGGACAGAAAATAGCATTCCAATGTGAGAAACGCAGAGAAAAAGATGGGAAATTCCCCATGGGGAATTGAGTGGTGAATATGGTCTCCGGTCTCATTTTCGAAAAAAATTATTCAGATAGTGGGCTCCTCAATAAACAATAAGGAGGAAAGGAGCTACCGCTATTAAAAGATAAATGGCAGGCTGGCATAAATATATCGACTAGTTAATTTCAACTAGAATCCGCAAGTTATAAAATATTACTATTTTAGTTCCAGTTTAGTGTAGGTCTGTTTTTCACTACGTTCTTGTGCGACAATTAGTGAATAATACTGGCATCTACGTAGACAGTAAATGGACCTAGTGTAAAATCGAGAAGTGCTCTCACTTTCGTCCGATGTGCCATCCTAATTGTGAGCCAATGTTTCTGTTGTTTTGCAGTCCGAAGTCCGATCGTCCGCATTGGGAAGGGGAAGATGCCTGGAAAATCTCGACTGCTTATAGATAAACTAATACGGCTATTGATAAGCTATTAAGCAACAACTAATAACGGGAATCCACTACCGTAGATGAACGACCATAACAACACGTTTATGGAGTGTAGACTGCGCAGAGGTTTCTTTTAATAAGTAAAATGTGAACCAGTCCGCTATTTAGATTCTTTAGTTAACACGCAGAAATATGCAGTACCGAAACCATTTAGAGCACACACACATGTTTACAGAAACATGCAAGAAGCATACTTCGTATAATAATACTTAATAAGTGGACAAAAATACTAACCTGTTATATTTTCGTGAAGTAGGTGTGCCATAATTCCCCGATGTGCTGCAGTTCACAGCTTGCATCACAATGTAGCCCACTGCACTTAAATATTATTATTAACAATAAAAAAAAAAAAAAAAAAAAAAAAAAAAAAAAAAAAAAAAAAAAAAAAAAAAAAAAAATATATATATATATATATATATATAAATACAATTAATACAAGACACAAACTTAAAACACTTAAGTGCCCGCCCAGTAACAAATCACATTCTTTATATCACTTATTATCGTTACTTTGCAGCCGTCAACAAAGAAGTATACTAATAAATAAACAAACAAAAATGGTTATTTACCTGAACTGCATATCGTCATATGAGGCAAAGGAGACATCGAAGTCTCGTCTTCAAACGAATCGTCACAGTTCAGGAATTGGTCTGAATTACAAAAAATTGGATAAACTCCACAAACCACCAACCCCCACCTCTCCTTCCACATGAAACAGTTTCAAACTTCAAATGTTAGCGCAAAGATCCCCAGGCGAGAACATACCGCTAAGAAACTTACATTAGCAGCCTTTCTTTAAATAATACGTAATAACAGACAGACGATAAACGGCCCCATATCGGGCTCTTCACTTTCCTGTATACTGGATAAAGTAGATTACAGATGATAACATTAATTGAATAAAAACATACCTACGAGAGAAACAAATCAGTACGTGTCCTCCATACAATGCATAAGCGATGATTGATCACGCTGGAATAAAATTAATGGCTTAATAAAGTATGGAGGGTGTCACAATATACAAAAAGAAACCTAATTCATACATAAATTAACAGACGAACCACAAAAAAAATCATCCTCGTTGATCCAACAGCAGGCCAGCGGACCGTTGGTATCCCATAACTGAAAAGGTTAAATGCCAACAAATATCAGGATAAAAAAGCTCACAAAACAAAACAAAAATATAACAAAATCGGAATGAAAGTGAATCGATGAACGAATCGAATCAAATTTTCCTACCTAAAACAAGCAACGTGCATGCGAAATACCTTAGTTGATTACGGTAAATACGCTGTTTTATAAACAGGTCTGTAATGATTAAAAAGCTAAAATGTTTCGTCTAAACAACTAAAGTACTAATTAACTTTTCACATATGTTTTCCCACCACATGATAGGTGATGGAAGTAAGTTTGTAAGTTTAATTAATTAAACATACATAAAGGAAAAAGCACGCCAAAATTTAAATAAAGAAAATACCAAATGCGGGAGTCACGCGCAAGAGCACGTCTAAATTCGCTGCGTACCACTTGACTGAATAACAAATAGTTTTCCGTTCAATCCCTGGCGACAACCTGGCGAAGATAGGGCGAAGACGCCGCGAACCGTTTTCTCAGAATAGGGCAGTTTTCCGGTCGATTTTCCCTGTTCCGCCCAGTCTTCGCCCGGCTCTCGCCAGGATCTCGCGGCGCGGCACTTCCGCGCCAGGGTTTCGCCGCGCGCAACCCAAGTTTCATCAGTGTTAGAGGTTACTGGTGGTTTTCTGCGGTCTTTTAGTTTTAGTGACACCATATTTGCCGTGTGTTACAGAATATTTGAATATTTATTATTTTAAATCCATAGGCTTGTCCTAATGCTCCTTACTTTTTCAATATCATAAAAAAATGAACGGTACCGAAATGGGTTCACTAATTTCCTATGTAACTCTTGAATAAAACAATCTGTCAACATCGTCCCTAAAAAGCTATCCTCGGGGGTATTTCACAGTTATTTGTGGTGAAGAAACTATTCATATGTTTTCAAGAAAGTTATGCCCATTGCCTCTAGACGTTTATATCAATGACATTACAATTATAAATCAAGGAAACATGGTTTCTGCGTGAATAGAATTTTAAAAAAGACTTGAAAAAACGTATGCAAATATCACCCTACAGTACTATTTGTGTTCGATTCTATTGCATTTGATTTTTTCATCTCTATTCGCGTTGCGGCTTCGCATGCGGTTTTGAGGTTCAGAGAAATATGCAAACGTAGAGAGTGTGCTTTATAATGAGAATTGGGCGTAAAAGATAGGAGAAAGAGTTGAATGTGTGTGATGGCATCTGGAATCCTCATCATCGTTCGTCTAGGCAAAGAACGGATGTTATTCAGATAGTTTAAGACTTCATTATTCTTATTTCTCATATTTATTGTGTCATTTCATTGTGTGAGGGGTTCCCATGCATCGGTAGCCTTCAAAATTGAGTGTGCCCAATGATCAATTTTGAAGGGTACCATTGTATAGGAACGTGTGCTGGTTTTTGCGCGAAATTATGCAATACTTGATAATCTGGATTGAATAGAAACCATTGTGATCCCCTATTACGCCTATTCTGCTCTTTGCTTGTTTCTCTTGCCTTACGTGGTTTAGAAGGACACCTTTTTGGTACCGTTTATTTCCTGCTCTTTGGTCGCTTAGACGCTTAGTGGTTTTTTTTGTCCTATGTTTAGCATCATGATATTCAATATCGTTCTTTGAATGTTCAGAGGTTGTAATGATAATCTGGCGTCTCAAGACTGATGTTTCTATTTGCAGGTCTATTCTTCTAAATAGCTGTTATTGGAAGGAGGCCGAAATGAAAATGAACCTGTCGGAAAGGCAACGCGATGAAATGTGAGCATTTTTCACTTTCCAACTAATTTAGAAGAACGGTTTTATGTCCTATGTTGGCGGCATGCCACCCATTTATGGACTTTTCCCGTGACGTTTTGTTATGGTTTAAGACGTGTTATGTCTAGCCATATTATTCATGGGTCTTCTTTCTCTTGTACAACTAAACTAAACATAATTTTGCAATTATTAGTAGCATCTCACTTCTGTGAATATTTGGATTGAATAGTCGCCATTATACTACTAATTACCCCCTCCCTAAATAAACATCAAATGTCCTTATCCCTTAGCCGCACACGGTCTGCTTTTTTAATTGTCCGACATTACGAATGTATGAACAGGGACTAGATGGAGCGGTTAACAACAACAACTTCGAACCCAGTAATTTTTCCCGTCGTTTTTTCTTCTAGTTATAATATACCATTTCTCGTATTTATAATTTATATATCCCCCCCCCCCCCCGTGTTTCTTATTAATTCGAATACAACATTTAGTTTTGTTTGTTTAAATCTCAAACTATCCGGTTTCGATATTGGGTTTCATCTCCCGGCTGCTTGCCATTGTTGTGGGCATGGGGGGCAGGAGGACCTCATTTAGACAGAAAGAAGGAAGGGGCGCCCACGAAACCCTTATTTCATTCTCCCTAGCCTCTTTTGTTGTGTGTTGGATGTGACGCGGTTCCAAATTAGATTAGCCGAAAAACAGTGCCCGATGGCTAAGGGAAATGGGGGCATAAGGGCGTCATAAAATGAACCATTACCCAAATTTAATTATAGAGTTATATGTGGATGTTTTTTTTAGTGTGGAGCATTCATTTTGTTATCGGTGTGTAATAGTGATCTTAATTACATAGTGTTCATGCATATCACAATTTCAGTGCTGAAAAAAAACGAGGTTTGGGGTGAGCAGGTAAATGAGGGAGGTAGTTGTATGTACTTATAACACTTACAAGTGGAAAGGTAACTTACTGCTACTTACATGGATATGGGGGGTTGAGAACTTGCGAATAATATTCATACTTTTAACTAACTGTTTAATTGCAGAAATCGTGCTATTGGTGATTATCTCAGCTCGTACGGTTACCATGAGACACTCGCAAAATTCAAAGATGAGGCTAAATTGGTGGGTCAATACACTTTTATTAAAACTTTTAAATATGAAAACTTTACAAATATAACAAATGAAAACCTTTTTAAATTTGAAGTATCGTCTTCGTAGAGTGATTAAGAATTGCCCTCATTGTTTTATGTGAAGCATGAAACATTTTGAATACTGAATAGTTGATTTAAAGTGCACCTCGGAATGATGTATAGTGTATGTATATACGCGGGTGCACCGCGTTGTTTATTTAATATTAATTTCAGTAGATTTAACGCATCTTATTATTGGTTAGTATGCGAATTTACGTTGCGCACCGATTTATGACTTGGTCAGTTAATGTATTGTTTAGCCGGACGCGCTCGACACAAAACTTGCCGGAATGCTGGAGAAGAAGTGGACCTCAGTTTTACGACTGCAAAAGAAGGTACGCGGTGTTTGTTTTGTATTTTAAATATTTTCTTGTTTACTTGTTAGTTACCTTGAGGGAAAATATATGCTAGCTAGTATCACGACTATGGGTGACCCAGTAACCTAACCTGTAGTCGCAGTCGTGAGTGACGTCTACTACGTGTACGTCACTGTATTCAGTGCCCACGTACGTACTTTGAATTGGGGAGTGTTTATTTTACTCCCAAAGAGATACGTTTTGTATCTATCAAACGTTATATTAAGGTTACCGATCTGGAGGCTAAGCTGCTCGAAGCGGAGAAAGAAATAACTCACGGAGCTCCGACAAGGTATGTATGACTTTTTTGATCATTGATTCATTGATTGTTTTAAAGGTGTATACATACACTTCACAATATTTCCTCGTATAGTGTTTACGCCACTAATTTATGCAAGTAACGGTCAGTGCTTGTAGGATTGTATTGTTTTACATCATACTACATTCTTATGTGATAATATCAATAAATAAACAACACAAATAAAAATAGGTGTTTGCTCAGCTCATGTAATTAAATATCATATTGTTGATTTTTGGGTATGTACGAGTTCCATATTTGCCGTGGAGGAGAGGAGTTAACACATGCAATTACCATTGATGATTAATTAAATACATTAATTATTAATTCTCTTTCACCATTCATTATTTATATTCAGAGAAAAGCGTCAACCAGCCGAGTGGATTCCCAGGCCACCAGAACGGTTTTCATTAACAGGTAATTGGTTAATTCGTATTTTGTGGATTTTGTGCATTTTTGTAGTATTTTGTTATTTTTGTTGGTGGGTGTCGAATTGTAGAGCGTTTATGTGAATTCAAAAAATATTATTTGACCAATAATCTCGATATTTATTTGGTCCAGTGGTCCTCCGTGTTATATATATTATATACTATGTTTTTTTTTGCTGTAGACTTTTTTTCAATGAGAATATACAATTTAGAATGGCTTACTGTTTATATGCCGTATTTTCTGGTATTTTTTATTTTATCAGAAGTCAGAAGAATGAATTTGTGTGTATAGTTGGTGCATATATATCACGGTATTGGGTAGCAGACAGCACGTAAACGTAAACTGAACTGTTTAAAGTTAAAGTCGCCAAAACGCGCATTATTTTAAACTAAACAAATTCTTCATCTAGGTCATCGTTCGCCTGTGACACGGGTCATTTTTCATCCAGTCTACAGTATCATTGCCAGTTGTTCGGAGGACAGTACAATTAAGGTTTGTTTGTCAGTTTGCCTTTTTTTTATCTTTTATGTTATGCTATGCGTTTGATGGCTATAGTTTTGGTTATTTCTTGGATTAAAACCAAAAATAACGGTTCATATACGTGATAAGGTGAATGTAAGGAAATTAAGTTCACGCTGTATTATTTCGCTTTTGTTCTTCCAGAATAAAGTATTCAGTATAAAGGAAAAGGTAATGCTCGAACAAAACGCCGCCTCTGCTCTAGCTAGTGTTTCGGACTATGTTTTTAATTTTAGTTTTATGAGGATTGTTTAGTTATTCAGTTTTAACTACTTGCAGTCACAATAAGTGGGAGAAAGCGTGTTGGGTTTCCAAAAAAATTGAACGATGTGTTCTTAGTTGCAACGATGTCTTTTTTTAAATTTGCTTTCATTGCCCATAATTTGCCTGTTTTAGGTCTGGGATTATGAATCTGGAGAATTTGAACGTTCCCTAAAAGGACACACTGATTCCGTGCAGGATATCGCCTTTGACAAACAGGGGAAAATGCTAGGTTGGTACTTTTTTATGTTTCTTTGGAACTAAAAAACCGTTTTTTTTTAAAACATATCAGTGTTTGTGAATCAGTGTTTTCTCGTTTCATTTTTGACGTATTTTATAAGCTTTGTGAAGGTGAAGAAACCATAAGTGCAAGAATGTTTTCTTTGTTTAATGTTTTAGCTGACCGACGAAACCACCATCCGAATTAGCATATTGCATAAATTTAGACGGTGGTTTTGAGCTCGTAGGTAGCCATGCCACCGTCGGGATTAGAATATTAGGTTTGGTGAAAATCAGAAACGTATCATAAAGAGATACAAATTTCGGAAACACTACATATATTTGTATGGTGGTTTTGAGCTTTTCCCGAGGAGAGGAGTTTTATGCCCTGATCCGTATCGTATATTTGTATGAGTATTATTGACGTGTTTCAGTCTCCTGTTCGGCCGACATGACTATAAAGACTTGGGATTTTGGCGGTATGTTCGAATGTCTGAAGACACTCAAGGGACACGATCACAATATCTCCTCTGTGGCATTTCTGCCTTCTGGTGATGCTATTCTGTCTGCTTCGAGGGATCATACGATCAAGATGTGGGAGGTGGGTGTTTGTTTTTGATAATTTTGATACGTTTTCTGTCGTTGCAATTGCTATAATTATCAGAAGAGTGAACTAGTAGTAGAGGTGAGGGTAATAAAAGCAGGCTATAATTTCCATGCGTAATTTCGGAGATGGTCTCTTAGTTGAGAGTCGAACCGTAAATTACCACTGATACGTTTCACCCAAATCTATATATTTGCATTTGCCTCCGGAGATGGTCAAAGCCAATCCGGAGATGGTTGATGCGTAATTTTACGCATAGATTTATAGCCTGAATAAAAGATAAATATAGGGCATGCTATAAAATGATATGAGAATATATAGGCTTAGCGCTTGATTTAACGCACAACTTTATGCCCATCTCGTGAAGGGGGTATCAATACAAATCATCGTTAGGCTTAGCCGCTTAGCGCTTGATTTTACGCACCACTTTATGCCCAGCCCAGTGAGCCCAGTGAAGGTAATGTGGGTAGCAAGAAAAAAACATGGTTTCTGATAGGGCAGGGTGGTGTTGGCAACTTTGGATACATGCAGTAGCCCTCTGGTTCTGAGCTCATGATGGATGTGATATACCCCAATAGATGCATTATACATAGAAAATATGAAATAAAATTTCTTTTACGCTTCAAGAGTGTAAGTAGGCGTGGAAAAATTTCGGGTTATTATACATGTTGTTATCGGCACGATTTATGACTGTTTTCTGTGAGGTAGGGTCAGGGTCTGTGAGGTAGGGCCAGGAGGGAATCATGGGCGATCCCTCCTGGCCCTAGCCCGAAGACGTCGAGAATTTGTCATCTGGAACTCGTCGCCTACTGCTCAGGACCTCTGCGGAACATGTCATAAGCAAACCTTGAAATTGTAATTTGAACTCCCTTGAATAAAGGTGCACGCTCTTGAAGCGTAAAACAAATTAAAATTAAAAAAAATCATGGTAAAAAACTTCGCTTTCCATGTTTTTTGCAATGTTTCACAAGTGTATTATATCCTACTGCAGTGCAACCTTTGATCCCCTTTTCTTCGTATATCATACGTCAAATGCATGACTGTGAATTCTGAATTCATTTGAATGAAGCGTATTTGCGTATTATCTTGAAGCGAAATACCGGCCGGTTTTTGAAACGCATCGAGGACACCAGCAATCTTACGCAGTTTATGCAAATGAACATACATTAGAATAAAAAAAAATCGAGCTAAAATCGAGTAAATTAGCATAAATACGCAAGAATTCAGTTGTCCACTATGCGTTTCAAAAACCGGCCGGTATTTGGCTTTAAAGGAGGAGGCTCACGAGAATGAAGTGCTCAAATGGTTTCCTTTTATCGAAATATGATGGTATTAAATTCCGAAAGACATGCTTTACAAGGCAAAAGCTTTTAATTGGAAGGAGTAAATCAATATAAGACTATGAAGTGTATAAAAATTTTGGATCGTAGTAAATAGTTGATTTCCATTGTGGGCATTCAAATTTTTTTGCAGGCTTGCAAAATGACTTGCAAAATTGCATGCCCACTATGGAAATCAACTATTTACTACGATCCAAAATGTTTATAGACTTCACAGTTTTATATTGATTTACTCTTTCCAATTAAAAGCTTTTGCTTTAAAGTATGTCTTTCGGAATTTAATACCATCGTCTGTCGATAAAAGGAAACCATTTGAGCACTTCATTCTCGTGAGCCTCCTCCTTTGATTATGTAAAGTTGTTATCTATATATTATGTTACTGCCACTAAATACTGCTTATTCCCATTTACGCATTGAGTCTCAGCCGCAGCCCAGCTCAGATCGTCCATTTCAAGGTTTTCCGTTTCCGTGTACCGTACCATAATTCCTCCGCTTCCTTCAGGTGGCCAGTGGTTTCTGTGTGTTCACCTTCCGCGGTCACTCCGAGTGGGTACGTATGGTGAGAGTGTCGCCGTGTGGAACACTATTCGCATCGGCCAGCAATGATCATGTGAGTAATTGAATATAATTATCGCCTAATTGCCCAAATTAATAATACTTGAACTTTGTGTACTTAATGACACTTTTACATGCCCATATTTACATCACAGTATTTATTGATTAATTTTCTTCTTTATTGACAATTGTTTATTGTTCGATATTTCGATACATCCTTCGTTTAATTTTTTTCCATAATGAATACTCGAGCGTTTACCGTCTTTTTTATGTTGTCTAGTATAAAGAGTTGGGGCAGTACAGCCACAATAGGGAGTATTTTTGCGGGTGGTTTTGAAATAAGTTGCACAACTGCATGCATGTCCCGATGTCCGTGTACTGTATGTAAATTTCTGTGCCTGTCTGAGCCGCAAGTCAATGGCGCAGATTGAAGACATTAAGAGACAATATGAAAATAATAATGCAGTGGGAATTGGGAGTGCTGTAGCCCAACATCAGTTTTAGAAACCACGTTCCCTAACACCCTAATATAAGCCTTAATGTAATTAATCCGATGAATTCTAGAGCGTGTTGGTCTGGTCATTTGCTCAAAAGGCGGTGAAGCACACTTTGAGAGAGCACAGCCATGTGGTCGAGTGTGTGGAATGGGCCCCACAGGCTGCCGTACCGTATGTACATCAACGTGAGTTGTAGTTTGTAGTTATTTCGGTATTCTGTGTAGTTTGTAGTCTGTAGTTTCTTGATTTTTTTTTGTGGGTATGTTGGCTTTGTAACAAAATGGAACTTTTTGTGGCTCTTGTGGTGCTCGTCAGGGCCTGGCTGAACATGTAAACAAGAGCCAGTTTTGTGAGGCACGTGATTTTCACTTACTTGTTTTTGTTTTTCTCATTATGTTTTTGTTTTTAGTTTTTGTTTCAGAAAATGGAAAACCGGCAACATTACCAGCCGGAGATCAACAAGCGGCAATCATTCTCTCCGGATCTAGGGATAAGAGTATTAAGGTACTGTACTTTTAGTCATTTTAATGGCCTTTATAGAATTTGCTATTGCCTAGGGGACAAGAGTGCTAAGGTACTGTACTTATATTCACTTTAATTGCCCTTATGCCATAGGATTCACTACTGCCTAACATTTTATGGGAGTTTTTGTTTTGGTGTGATTTTTAAATCTACCTCTTGGAACTCATATTCATAAGCACGACGTTGCTGCGTAGCTGCGTTGCTGGCTTGTTAAAGCGAAATACCGGCCGGTTTTTGATTTTTGAAACATATCGAGTACACCGACATCCCTAAAACACTATGCAGTGCAGCCGCAAATGAACGTAAATTAGAATAAAAAAAGCGAGCTAAATTCGAGTAACTAGCTTAAGCAGGGTCACGATGCGTTTCAAAAACCGGCCTTTCGCAATTCGCTTTTATTGGCTGTTTGTCTTTGAGAGTATTTTTATTTGAGTTGTAAGCCAACTCACCAACTCACCTAAGCCTAAGCTTAGGTGAGTTCTCAGTTCTTAGTCCCTTTTTATTATTATTCTTTTACTTCTAGGTTTGGGACGCAATCAATGGAATGTGTTTGTTTACACTTCTCGGACACGACAATTGGGTGCGAGGACTGAAGTGAGTCCCAATTTTCAGAGTATTATTTTTTGAGAATTTGAGAATTGGTCGTATTTTCTGTGTTTTCGGGAGGTGTTGTAATTTGTGGTTCGTGATTGAAGGCAGCTGCGTGTCTCAGAGTCTATTACATGTACATGCTTAGGCTTATGCTTCTATACTCTTCACCCGAATCCAAAAGTGTTGTTTAGTAGAGGTCTGGGAGTCTTGAATGCCTTGAATATAAGTATTGAAGTCTTCTAGATAACATTTTTCTCAAT